>JASAND010027434.1:0-24785 GCA_030248195.1 Trissonchulus latispiculum | reverse complement strand
ATAGAGTTGAATCATAGCTGGAATAAAGAAATAACAGTAACCTGAAGAAGAGTTGGCCCTTGTCTGAACGTACGTAAACCAGCATAACGTTCAGGGTAAATTAACTTAAAATTAACCCAAATCCACCCTATAGAGTCTGGCAACTCTGGTATATTGACTGTTGATAGTAATTGTCAATATACTTGTACTTGGTATCCCTATTGTCATTATCATACAGTGTATTTAATAATATTATTATAACCACTATTATATTTAGTATACAGTTTGTCAGTAATTGTCAGAAACATATTAAACAGAGTGCAGTGTTTAAGCAAGACTGTGAACCAGCGACCTACAGATCCGGGTGTGATCTTCCAAACAAACAGTAAGTTTTCTCAGATCTCGCTAGAGATCTGACTAGAACCTCTCACAGAGAGAAGATTTGAGCCTGTGCCTTCGATCTGCGTGTCAAGGCCCTCTATTTGATTTCGGCAGTGAACAAATAGAGCGAGAATCGACCCCTCTCGCTGTTCTCTGTTGTTTATAGACCAAACGAACTCACAGTAGTACCCCTACCAGGTTAGCTGTAGAGATTCCTGATTCTGGAAAACTACCTTTCGGGAATCTGGTACATAAGTTTGTCAACCTAGGCAAACGCGCTAACCTTCCGTGTGATTGAACTTTCAACCCAAGCGACCCCACCTTTGAAAATCAAATCAAATTGATCAAGTTTTATTTTCTATTCTAATCTCACTCAGTTCATTACAAATAGATTGGAAACGTTGTGAAGAACACGTAAAGTTCAAAAGATGCACCTAGTATGGATGACATGTTTATCCCTGATCATAATGAAGTCATGCCAACAAAGTTAGCGTAACAAATCTTTCATGGATGGAAAACTAATAATGCTTACTGTCCAAATTCCCTGCAAAATAGTTCATCCCCAGCTAATTCTACAAAAAATGTCAGTTATTGAATCAAAAGTTATCAAAACATTCTCGGAAACTTGCTAGATTTAGCTCGGTTTAGGGTTGAACTATTCTTCAAAGCACTGATTTGATTTATTCTACTGAATAGGTTGATGTCTGCTTTGATAAATTACTCATTATCCAAAGGATTGTACTATGGAAGCTACAGAAAGATAGTGTAATAAATTAAAAGATAATGCACATTGCACAGACCTGTAAAGGTACACGTTTCTGATACAAAAGCCAAGCAAAAGAAACTAATTCGATTAAAAATTTGAAATAATAATAATAATAATAATAATAATAAATAATAATAAAAATAGTAATAGTAATAATGATAATAAAAATAATAGTAATAGTAATAGTAATAAAACTCAAAAGCTGGTTATAATTTTTAACTTTTAACTGAAAATACAGTGGCAAAAGCAAACTGTGTCTTGCGAGCTTCAGTGCGAAAGCATAGCGTGCAGTCGTGCGAATTTCTTAGGGCCTATTTCTTTAAAGATTAAACGGATTAGATTAAAATTAATCCGCATTAAAGAAATAGCACCTCGGATTAAACGGATTAAAATTTAATCCAGCGAGTTAAACGAGTTAAACAGATTAAATTTAATCCTATTTCTTTAATGCAACTAGAATTAAAATTTTAATCTAATCCTGTTTCTTTATTCACACTTCGGATTAAAAAATCAACGAGTTAATTTTAATCCGACCTGCTTAATCGCTGTTTCTTTAAAGATTAATTTTAATCAGTTTAATCCGCTGCCTGTATTTTCAACTAGTTTTCAATCCCTGTGCAGTTACGCGGATTAAACGGATTAAAAGTTGGCAGATTAAAATTTTTAATCGCTGTTTCTTTAATGGCGGATTAAACGGATTAAAATCAACTCGTTTAATCCGCGGACTAAAAATGGTCGGATTAAACGAGTTAATTTTAATCCAGCATTAAAGAAATAGCATTTAAAATTTTAATCCGGCTGATTTTTAATCCGTTTAATCCGACCATTTTAATCTTTAAAGAAATAGACCCTTAGAAGTGATGAATCTAATTTGTGGGGGCGGTCGCAAGCCACTTACACTCTTAGGCCCTATTTCTTTAAAGATTAAACGGATTAGATTAAAATTAATCCACATTAAAGAAACAGCACCCCGGATTAAGCGGATTAAAATTTAATCCAGCGAGTTAAACGAATTAAACGGATTAAATTTAATCCTATTTCTTTAATGCACGTAGGATTAAAATTTTAATCTAATCCTGTTTCTTTATTCACACTTCGGATTAAAAATTCAACGAGTTGATTTTAATCTGATCTGCTTAATCGCTGTTTCTTTAAAGATTAATTTTAATCGTTTAATCCTCCGCCTGCATTTTCAACTAACTTTTAATCCTCGTACAGCTGCGCGGATTAAACGGATTAAAACTTTTAATAGCTGTTTCTTTAATGACGGATTAAATGGATTAAAATCAACTCGTTTAATCAGCGGATTAAAAATGGTCGGATTAAACGAGTTAATTTTAATCCGTTTAATCCGTTTAATTCTGCATTAAAGAAATATAAATTAAAATTTTAATTCGGCTGATTTTTAATCCGCTTAATCCGACCATTTTAATCTTTAAAGAAATAGGTCCTTAGTTATCATGTACTCTTGATAAAAGCAGCTGTGGATGTGCTTAACTTGTCAAAACCCATAAGCTATGCACATGAAAATGCTAGAGGTCAGCATAAAATGGAGTTGCAACTTAACTTAGGGTCTATTTCTTTAAAGATTAAAATGGTCGGATTAAACGGATTAAAAATCAGCCGGATTGAAATTTTAACTGCTATTTCTTTAATGCAGGAGTAAACGGATTAATGGATTGAAATTAACTCGTTTAGTCCGACCATTTTTAATCCGCGGATTAAACGAGTTGATTTTAATCCGTTTAATCCGCCATTAAAGAAACAGCTATTAAAAATTTTAATCCGCCAACTTTTAATCCGTTTAATCCGGGTAGCTGCACGGGGATTAAAAACTAGTTGAAAATACAGGCGGTGGATTAAACGGATTAAAATTAATCTTTAAAGAAACAGCGATTAAGCAGGTCGGATTAAAATTAACTAGTTGATTTTTTAATCCGAAGTGTGAATAAAGAAACAGGATTAGATTTAAATTTTAATCCTAGGTGCATTAAAGAAATAGGATTAAATTTAATCCGTTTAACTCGTTTAACTCGCTGGATTAAATTTTAGTCCGTTTAATCCGAGGTGCTATTTCTTTATTGCGGATTAATTTTAATCTAATCTGTTTAATCTTTACAGAAATAGGGCCTTAGATATCAAAAAGCGTGAACTCGTGAACATGTAGTACCAATTTTGAATTCTCCAGAAAATCGTATTTCATTTGAGAAGGCTTACGACCAATTGGGGAATAATTTGAGGTATTTCTCATCAACTGCAAATTAATTTTAGGACAGTCTTAAACTGGCAAATTATGGAAAAGGGAATGACACCGTAAACTATATTGTAGTCTGTCCGATCGTTAATTAAAAATTTCCTGTCTTCACACTTGTTTTTGTCAAAGCAACGCCTTCAGAAAATTCCGATAAAAATTTTGTTTTTTCATAACAAACGGGATAAATAAGCTTATACTTCTGAGAAAAATACTCGTAGGCAGAAAAGAAATGGTAGAGAAAGAAAGAAAACAGACGCTGGAGTTAGAATATCAGCTTATTTCAAGCTCAATTCAGCATTCACTAATATTCCAAGTTCTTTTTCTCATGGATAAACGGTGTCTGTAAGAAAAGAGGCGTAACAGATTTATGATTAGGCTTAGTTCACTCCTCCCACAACTTGCCCTTGTTTGAGTAGTTCGCTGGTGATAAATCTTTGAGGTTGTTTACGTCAACTGATATTGCAATCTGTAACGAAAATGATAAAAATAAGGAATTTAGAATTGCATTCTGAAAGCTTTCGGAATCTAGTTTAGTGTTCTTCAAAAAGAGTCTCAGAAAATAGTACAAAAAAGGGATGTTCTTGCACAATCACGGGGTGATGAAACCTATCGCCAGTATGCTGCAAATACTTCAACGCTACGATAATTACTGTAATGGAATAGGGCTCATTCAAAAAGCTGTTGTCAGCCAGGTCTCCGGCTATCAGAAAATATAAGAATCTTGCAGTACGGTTTTGTCTGTCAAACGTTACACTGAGGGAAAGTGATTTGGCAAAAATAACTCATCACGTATTTTGAGCCTTTCAAACATGTGCGGATTTAGGCCTGTTCTTTGAATGAATCGTGGTGGTTTAGAAAGCTGTTGTTAATAAGGTCATATGCTATCAGAAAATATCAAAAAGTTAGTCGTGCGGATACTTCAGTGAAAAGATATACTGATGGAAACACCCTAAATCTGTTCTCATTCTAAAAAGTCGAAGGAAGTTTGCATAGGCTGTTGCAGGCTGGGGCCGCATCAGCAGCTGTGGCCTAAAAAGTAGAATCGTTTAATTGTAATTAGTTTTCTGATTGCCTACGTAGGATTTGTACTTCAAGTCTTGATTTTGTTGTACGAAAATAACAATCGTAGTGTAGTATTGAAATAAGTCTAAAATGCCAGAATAACCATGTACCTTTCCACGACCAGTTTTGTATCATGTTAATTGCTGTAGTATTGTCCATAATTGTCTGTGTTGTATTATAATTATAATTGTATTTCAATTATATCTCATGCAAGAATCCGTTCACCATTAATTGAGGGTAAGCGTAGTTAATTTCTAACCCCTTCAATTTTGCAGCATCAAGTCTACGGGGTTTATTCAGAGGTCCACTCCGCTGGGTTTGTGTGAATGTGTAATGTCCAGCCTGAGTGTCTGTGAGCGTGTGTATATGTGTGTGAGGTTCTCTGCCTTTTTCCGTCACAGGAGTAACCTTAGTTCTCCCTCACTGAGAAGTAACGCGTGTAAACTAGTCAGAGGGGAACCCCTCTGTAATTAAGGCACAAGTCACCCCTGAAAAGAAAGAAGAAAGAATATTAATAATTAACATTAATGAGTAAAACATAGCAGAGTTCTAGCTAATTCTGAAAGTACGTAGAAGTTTAGTTTTCTCTAAGCTCCGCCTATTTCATCTTGGGCTTCTAGGCCCCCTGTTCGTTATTACGAGTCTACTCCTTACTTCTCGTTTTCATCGGCTCCTCTTTCAAATGTTTGGCAAACAAAGTCTAAATCTATAGAAATCAACTCCAGGACAAAGGTCCTCGAAAACAGAAAGCCATAAAGTTTTAGGGCCATGACTGTTAGGGTACTTTGGGCCACTTGAGAACGGACCCAAAGCCATAAAAAGTTACGCAACTAAGATGACGAATTGCTCAGGTGCAATTTCAAAAGAAGGAGGCTGGGTCCTCCCTTTCAAACCGACCAATGACAAAACGCTATCATAAAAGCAGCCAATCATCGAAAGATGATTGCAAAAAGACTCAAAGAAAAGTTAACGTGAGACCAAAATTCACCGTTTCCAGTCAGTCTGTGACTTTGGGGTACTATCGGATGGCCGCTCTCGTTGAGTCTATGGGGGAAACCCCTTGAGTTGTTCTGTTGGGAGAGGCTTTGCCTCTCCCCTTCTAGGATACCTCCCTCCAAAATTCATCCACTCCTTGGAACCCTAGGGTGGGATTGGGGTACTCCCGGGGGGATGGTTTGCTTCAAAAGAACTTTTCCTCCTCTAGGTTGAGCCACCCCTTCCCCTTTAGGACTTTCTAATTAATCCCTCTACAAAATTTCTTTCAAATCACTCAAAAAATCCACTTTCGACCAGCTTTCTGACTACTTTTACCAGGGTTTTCAAGCTGATTCTTGTGCCTTGAATTCAGACCATTATTTAGGAACGCACTGATCAATTTAGGACTGTCATATTGGGATTTGGAGCGTGGGTTGGATGTTGAATCTGATCTGTTGAAGAGAAGCGAAGATCTGCCAATTCAATCAACTTTTCAGTGTTCTTATTGTCAAAAATGTCTGCCGCTATTCTGTCTAAAATTATCTGTTCTTTGACCTGCTCTGTTTTTGCTATCTCTGTCGGATCTGCTCAAATTCTCTCTCTTTAAGGTTCAAGCAAAGTTTCAAAGTTTACAGGACGTCCCCTTAGCAGAGGATAGAATAGTTATTGGTTTTACGCTGGTGCGTATTCCTGGTAACTATTCGTGACCGGGAACGGGTGGACTTGTGCACACATTTTAGGTACATATAGGAAGCATATAGGGAACCTCCCCCCTCAACCCCGAAAACTAAATTAATTCGCAGTCTAAGAAAACTAGTACTGTTTGAGAGTGATTGCGAGTGTGAGTGTGTGTGGCAACCAGTTAGGCTAAAATGCTAATCTCACCAAAATTTTCTTAGGTTTCAGCTTTAGTTCTTCTGTTAGGTTTCGGAGTAGGGACCTGTGACTGATCATAGTTTTGGGTTTAGTTGGTAGGCGGTGAACGGATTCCTGTCGTATCAGTTCTTGCAATAGATTTGTCGTATATTTGATCTTGTGTGCGTGTGTGCTGTTTGTTGTACGGTAACTTGTAATAGTAAAATAGTTATTAGGATCAGAACTTAAGTCGTTGTAGTTGATACTAGATTGGATTGGATACCGCTGAGTCGACGATATCTGGATAAATCGATCAGTCTGGAGCCAATTCAGTTTATCTACGGTGAAGAAGTGGGAAACCTTAGCGATTTTAGTGACATTAGTGAACCTGAAAACCAACTAATCTACCATTTCATCAGTGTCCTGAGTGCCACAACCAGTACAGTTTTAGCATACTTTTCCTAGTTCACGAGGGTGGTTCTCTAGTTGAGTCTGAGCATTCGGAGGTAACATTCTATTGCAACTGTTCCCAGCCGTGGGATCGTGCTGAGATTGAAACTTGGACTGTTGATAGTGAGCCCGAAGGAAGCCCACATACGGAACCCTGGTCTTGCGTTTTTGAGTGTGAATGTTGTTCCGACGTAAAGGTTCTCTTTGTTTGCGCAGTAACCCCTGGTACCGATCCGTGGGTGTCAGTTAAGCATCGTAACTGTCCCCTCGATAACTACTTCCCCTGAGGCACTAGTGAATTCACGTACCCAACAGGCAGACCGTCTGGATTAGGTTAGACCCACACTAGGCTAGCTTAGTCCATAGACCTAAGAGTTGATCTGAATCTCCTCGCTGTCTGCCTCTCTGTGTAACGGATTTTCGACCCCGATTTCAGCCAGTTTCATTACAAATCTCCTTATCAGATGATAATGATTCGCTACTACAGCTGTCGAAAATAAGGTTTAGGGTTTTTTGGTTTTCGGATTTGCGTCAACCTTGCGTCCCGCTAAACTTAAGTTGCGTCTAGTTAGGAAATTTTGCGTCCAGGCAGAATTCTTGTTTTAGCGTGTTTTTAGTGCGAAAAATTGTTTTATTTATGAAAATTTCGATAATTCCTGTAGTGTAACGCTATGTGGAACTACAAGATTACCACAGAATTTATGTAGATGCGACCAATGTACACGGCGGGGGTCTGGGGACGGAGCCCCCCAGAAGTTGAAGAATTTTTTGAAATTACAGAATAATCCGTAGTGGAAATGTTTAAAACGTTTTAGTTGGCATCTGTTGCATCTAACGAATGCCTTGAGTAATTTTCTATATTATTGACACACATTATTCCGATATTTCAACGTTAGTTAAACTAATTAAAGTATAAAAAATTTATGAAATATTTAGGAATATCATTGAGAAGAAAGGTACGTAGTAAATATTAAAACATATGTATAATCGGTGTCGAGAACTCCGAGAATTACTGATGCTTGATAACAATATTGCAAATGAGGACCGGGGGTCTGGGGGGCGGAGCCCCCCAGAAGTTGGAGATTTTTGGAACTACGGATTAAATCCGTTGTGGAAATGCTTAAAAAGACTAATTTGGCAACTGTTACATCTATTCTATCTAAAGCTCCTAAAGCTAATGCATTTTTTGTTCTGCCTGGAGGCAGAACTATTGTTATGGAAAATAGATATATTTAGCACTAAGGATGCCCTTCTCCGTTGAAACTTTGCCGCATCGCCGAAAATCTTCAGCATTGCTCTAGTATGTTCTTTTTTGTTTTAACCGAAGGGGGTCTGCGACGTATTTGAGCATTTAAATTTAAGTTTTGGCTATTGTGTATGTAATTGCTGTTGAAATGTGCTTGGCTAGTACTATGTGTGTTTATTTTTGTTCTGCCTGGAGGCAGAACTGTTTGCACGGAAAATGGCTATGATTTGCACTACGGATGTATTTTCTGTATAAGCTGTGCCTATCTTCAGCACTAGTCTAGTATACTGCTGTTTCCTTTTTTTAACCAGCGGGGGCCAACAAGCCAGTAAATTTTGTTATGGTGAGGATTTTGGAGAGGAGGAGCGCCAATTTGACTTTGCATTTTTTATTTTTCTGTAGGTGCACCGTACACATACTGCTTTGCCCAATGTACAATCATTTATTTTGATTTTACCACGTCCCCCTACACACAATTTCTGTTCTGATGCTGTTTTCATTGCCCCCCCCCCTTAAAATTTCAAATGTAGAAACTAAACTTAAGAGATGCCACCTTTTATGCAAATTATTAAAGGAAAATCTCAGAACAGTTCTCAGTTAGTCGCCTGCGTGACTGGTTGCGATTTTTAATTCTAACTCTCAATGAATTCGATGTGTATAAAGACAAAAGAAACTTTGTCTTTATTGCCCAATGCGGAGTGTGTACAGTCGGGATGATGTTGATTTATTCCTTTTAACGAGAAGTGTGACCCAGCTAACGACATTTCTTTTTCTTATGTAGTTCATTTATGCAACAAGAAAACGAAGGAAACTTCGGCTGGTGTTTGGAGGCGTTAAGCTAGGTTTCTTAGTAGCTAACAAGTGGAGGATCGTGGTAGACTAAAGTGGAAATAAGTATCATATTAATGACTCTTGTGTCATGGCCACCCGGTACGATTTCCGGTAAGGGAGGTGTCCAGTCAAAGTTACCACAGGACTTTCATTACGGTGGAAATTGTGGACGGTCGGATAGCACTGAAAAAGGATGTAGATTTACAACGCTTCTCTAGTTTGCGTTATCGAATTAAACTAAAATTAAACTAACGAAAGGAATAGGATTGAGCTGTAAAAAGATTAGAGACGTTTGCAAAAATTTTCAGTTATTTTCGTTGAGGTTAAAATTGACACCCAATTTTCCGGGTATGAAGTATAAAGAGGAGCTGTTGCAATTCCGGCTTCTGTGTGTAAAGTATTCAATTGCCGCAATATATTAGTATGTTAAATTTCTATCGCTCGTACGCAGAACTATACCCTTTCAGGGGTCATCTTGTTCCCTTCCCCTCACACGTCAAAATTTATGTTGCTCTAATTTACCACCCCCCAAATTTCAAATGTTAGATGGAAGTTTGCAAAGATGTCTGTATTTATGCAAATTAGATTCATACAGCCTGTGACCACTTGTCAGCCAGCTGCAAACCTGGATGGCTGCAAAGTTTAATGGCTGTTAAAAAGATCAAACGATGTTCAAATTTCTTTAGATATTACTGAATCTGGTCGTAGTCGTTTTTACGAAAAATTGTCCATCTGCTTAGAAAGAAAGCCAAGTACATTTCTGGTTCAGTTCATATTTTGAGCCCTTATTGATCAAACCACCGTACAGGAAATAGTGATCATCATTGTTGTTGTCGAAAAAATTGTAGTACAGTTTGTAGTACAAATCTGGCTTTATGGCTAAAGATTAAAGAATGGTGCTGTCCTATTAAAACGCACAGAGAAAGGGAAGTACGTTGCCAAATTGTTTAGGGGAAGATTTCTCTCTGGATGAAATCGGGACTTGAGAGACACATCGCCCTGCACACGTATTGCCGTAGTCACTTTCAGGCGATTTTACTATTTATTAAAATGTCACGAAATGCAACGAAATAGTTTACCCGTAAATTCCGTTTTGTCCTATTATGCATTGACATTTTCTTGTTCCTCGTAGCAGAACTATACCCCTTTTGTGGGTCCTCTACTCCTCTTGTTGTGTTAATTGCGTCTGTAAATTTTTGAATTTTGAATAAGTCAGTATCAATAAACAAAGAAGCGTGTATGCTTCGTGCTGCATTATTCAACGGCAAAACAGTAAAGCATTTGTAAATACTATTAACGCTAGTTACGATAAATTCACCGTTAATTGTACATAGGCCTTTTGTATTTGAAAATTTTAGAAAAATGGTAGTCTTGCATTATTTTAAATTGCCATTTGTGTATTTTTTGCGAAAAACGTTTTTAGAAGAAACAAAATAATTTGGATATTCTGCTCCTGCTACAGTTACAAATTTGTTAATTTCGGGGCTTTACTTTACTACTAAACTTGATCCTGCCTGACCTGTTGAATGAGAACAATATAAATGTTCACGATTATGCACCTAGTAGGATCTATATATTTGTTCAAGTGAAATTTACGAGTTCGAAAAGATCTGATACATATGGATGCAGGGGACAGCAACTTAACAAATAACATTGAGTAACATCGAGGCATGACCTTGCACCTTGGCATTCCATGACAAAGTGGGAAACAAAGCGGGTCTGAGTCCCCAGGACCCGAAAAAATTTTTGGAAAAAACGGAAAAATTGGTACAGGAAACATTTAATTTAAAGTTTTTACTCTTACAAAAGTTAATTTTTTCCCGAAATAATGTTGCGTCTAGCTTGCGTCCCGTTAAAATTTGATTGCGTCCAGATAAGAAATTTTGCGTCCAGACGCACATCTGGACGCAAAAATCCCTGGGTTTATATATACTTTAATAGATTATATGGCTTTGCCATAGAATATGAAGCATTGTATAGGACTAAGAATCTGGAATAACCAAGTTCAGACCATTTTAAGCCTACATTTTGAGACCCGAACCCAGACCCGGATTTCTTTCCCCGGACCCGTTCAAACTCAGAAGCTGGGTGATGTCTAATCCATTCGTATACGGAGTGGTGTGAATTGCAGGTAACTGTTTCAGGTGATCCTGCCCATCTTTTGCCACCCTTTCGGGATAACCTATCCGTATGAGCGATATAGGGTTTTAATAGCATTCTTCTTGAGGAATGTCCAGAGCATAGCTAGAACATGGATCATCTCGGTCCCCTCTGCTTCCATCCAAATTTTGATAAGCGTCACTTAAGACACCTACCGGATTGCACTATTGCACTATTTTATCTACATATTTTAGGTTCTATGACAGCTATGCGGAATGCGAAACTTTGCTGCAGAAAGCAATTAATATCACTATTTAAGATACCATTTCCGTTTCCCCGCATCAGTACTAGGTCCCTCTAATCAGCGCACCCGGGTCCGAGACCGGACACAGGCCGGTATCCGGACCCCAGGCTCCAACACTGACGTCTACCAAATCAGGTACGAACTCATAAAGATTCCCTAACAATCTTCTACTGATACGCTTGCCCAAACCCTAGTGAATGGAAGACCGTCTCCACCCCCGCTCCCCTTTTCCCAACAGTCCTTTCATGACCAACTTGATATCCCAACAGTCCTCTTCATGACCTGGATGTTTATTTGTGTAAAAGCTTTGCTATAAACAGACCTAAAAGATTATAAAAAATATTGAAATATCAAAAACATTAGATTGTGACCGAGCTTAACAGTGTATATAGATTAGGTTAGGCATGTAAGCATAGGTTAAGTAAGTAGGTGAGTTAGTTGCGGTGGAAGAACAGAATGTCGCAGAGGGACGGAAGAATAACGGTTACTGCAAAAAGTAATGTATACATGAAAAATACACTACTTTATTAGGTAGGCAGATTGTCCGAAGATGGGTCGAGTCTCAAACAAGGGGGGAGAACCACCTCAGGTCAGGCAAAAGATTTTCTAAGTTTTCTCGAAACTGAGCCTTGTTGGTACTTTCTCAACATCGACTTGACTAAATATGCTTCAGCCATAACTATGATGTCCTTCGCATCTTTATCTCAACAGTCCTCTTAAGGTGCTGGTATCGTTTTGTGTAAGTCTGACCCTATAGGCTTTAATTCTTTATGAAAGTGGATGAAACTTTCCAAATATACTATTTCGGTGCTCTTTAACATTTTGGGACCAGTCCCGCATTTTTAGGTGCAAAGATAGGAAATTTTTGGTTTTTGCCATTATTCTCTCAGCACATAGTCGAGACACCAGATTGGTTGGTATGGCTGGAAAGAGGGCACAAAAATGAACATTTTTGCTTTTACAACTTTTGAGCTATCTCTTGTGGTTAAGTCAGTATAAACAAAAAACTATTTTTGGGGTCCAAAAATGGCCGTTTTCGAGAAAATCAGTTTTTTCAAAATTACTACCAAATCGTACGGACAATTTTGGTTTATTTATAGTCGATCGATACACAGTCTCACTGCACATTTTATCAATGCCTATTAGCCGGAGTTTATTGCTCTAAGCTAGAGATTTGGCTGAATACCCATTTTGGCAAAACTGCGATTATTTTGTTTTGAACATCGATTTCTCAAAAACTACCCAATGGATTCGCGTGATTTTTGGCAGGATGAGAATTCGCACTATTGCGGAGGGACATTTTTCTTGGTTTGAGCGAAAACATCTCCAGTTGCGAAAAAACTCAATGCAAAGTTGCGAAATTTCGCGTCACCGCACACTTAATAGATTTTCTTGACCGTTAAGACCTGCTGAGCCAAATCCAAAAAAATGTCCCTCGGCCTACATGTCCTTTATAGGACACCACAAGAAAAAATTTTGGCCGATTCCACAGTTTTGAGAAATCGATGTTCAAAAATTTTTGATCTATATTCAGCCTGTCAGATGTCAGTATGTCAGAAAATTTTCGCTATTTTTTGCGGATTTTTACTAGTTTCGTACTCTCATGAGAATCTACAGATTATAAGCTTTAAAATGATGTATAAAGCTCTTTCCAACTCACAAAAGTGCGAAAGTTATGGCGTTTCAAAAATACCCACAAAAGCACTGCACAAAACGATACCAGCACCTTAAGGCGTGTGTATATTATATATAGTTTAGATGGTTTTGCCTTTCCCATTCTCAACCTGAAAGGAAACTGTCTGTAGTAACTGAAGCAACTTTAAGGATTCTGTTTTTGGCTGTAACATTCTATTTTGTATTGCTTCATTGCATGTAGTTTATAGATCGTTGGCGCATTTGTAATAACTTGGGTGTTCTGCTTAGTTTCTGTTTCGTCCGTCCTACCCTGTATTCTCTTTCTTAATATAACTGAGAAAAACAAGACAAAAACCAGACATCTAATTTAGGTGCTTACGTTAGCTGGATAATAATTTACGTACTTACACTGCTTTATTATTAATAAGTATTTACATTTGACAATTTATCAGTGAAAATGGTTGAAGGAACGTCCTCAAAGAAGACAGACAGTATTGGTTTATATTTTATAGTATTCACAAGATTGCCAACTCTAAATTCGTGGGGAACCAAAGAAGCTTTCGACTTCTCTTAGCATTTACTGGGCGAAGTAAATAAACCTAAATAAAATTCTGCTCGCGAAAGCTAATTAGAATAATAGAGACAATCAAACACATACAATTTTAAGATTCCTGCAGTCTCAACCATCGCTGAATCAGAAGTAAAAACTGAAATTCATTGAACTCAAATTAGGTTAGTAGCGCCCAAAGAAGTTGAGACTTGAGAGGTAGACCTACACGCAAACTATGCAAAAGGACCGGCCTGTGTGGGCTGATGGAATTATGATCTGCAACAGAACCAAATTTCAACAACAATTCTTTAGTAATTCAATGAAATGAACAGAATTATCAACGATGTACGGAAGTTGAACTTAATAAAAATAATTTAATTCATACGATGACCCAATTCAGGAAGTGAACAACCCTTGGTCTGATAAAATCATCCATTACGGGGGTCGAACTATGTACGTTGGAAAAGTTTGAAACCCAGAGAGCAATCAGACTGACAGCTTTGGAATTTTCCGTTTTTTTGAGCACGTGGGGTACATTCCATTCCGGTACAAAAATGCCACTTAAAATGTTTTGGTGAGGTTTTCAGTATTTAAGTGTTGTGTCCAAGATGCACAAAATAAACTGTGGATTAAAAACGGTTTAAGTAGGAGGATTTGTTTCTGGTTCACATTTAGGGTGATAATCCTTTAATGGCACCAATTTTTCATTCCCATAGATACCACACAGGCACGTAAGGCGCTGAGCTCCAGTAGTTGGAACCAATAACTGATTCACAGTTTAGCCGTTTGAACTGGATAAATCAGGTGAGATACGGCGTCCACAGATTGTAGAAATGATGTGTTCAGAAACTATTTAAATATTCCTTTATGTGTTCCAGAATTCAGCAAGTTGCATTGTGCATTGTGATTGTGACTTCAAATACCCCAACTCCAGCTTGAAACAAGAGCTGAATATTGTTCAAACATAACATTGCGATATGTGCTAGCTATAGCTTGCATACACTATTTGCTCATTTGTTACCTAATTTATGTCGAGGAAATAAATACTCAATAAATATACAAATAGATTCGACGAAATATTCAACACTACCGTAGAAACTTATTTCTTCAAAACGGAGAGGGGGTGCTGCCTCGAGTGGTGGGTAAAACTAGACTTGTATACATGGACGATGTTACACCACAGCTAAAAATAGAAATTGCTTAAGGTGGCGGTATCGTTTACCGCACCGGTGTAGACTGAAAATTTTGTATTGGCAACCTATATATTTGACCTCTTTAAAGCATTAAATAACCAAAAACGTGCATATTTCCAGAAACTGTAGCTTTCATTGTTGGGCGGTAACTCACCATTTGAAAAAATTAAAATAACATTTTGAACAAGGATAACTTTCGATTAAATTACTTTAGAGTGCTGAAATTTCATATGCGGACACAGGAATATTGTGCCGAGGGTCATGTATCAGCATTTTAGTTACTGTTTAGCATGTCGAGAGACAACTACTGAAAACGCACATTGATGCCATTTTTCAAAATTCAATAAGCGATATCTCAGTTGATCTTGACTCAAACGGAAAACTAGTAAAAATGACCCAGCAATAGATTTAGGTCAATTCGTAAGCCAATTTTGAAAACACAATGTTACTCGAAGTATGAGAAAACCCTGTTTAAGGTGGTGATTCCTTTTGGGCACATTGTTATTTGGCGGCGTAAATCAAGATGAAATTTGACGAAACGTTCCGAAATAAGTTCTTTTAGCGTTCTAACACCCTCCGCGCAATCCCGATTCAAAAATTCGAGATTTCCGGTCAGAGTGGTTTTCCCCTATTTCTGAACGTTTGGCAGCAGCTACACAGTTATGACTATATTCATTCGAAAGACCTCCTTGAGCTTCACATTTTTGCTTTTTAAAGCAAGTTTCTAGCTCTTCCCTACCGTGAGATATAGCCGATTTTCTTGTTTTGGCGTCGAAAACTTGTCATTTTTGCAGAAATCAAATAATCCAACATTTCTTGAACTACGCAAGCCGTAAAATCAAACTAAGGGCGTCGATCTGAAGGTCTCACAGGGACAAATTATACGACGCATGATCGTCTTCCAACTGCTATCCTGTAGGCTGCTATCATGAAAAATGTAGTTTTTACAAAACACGACCAATTTTTTTCCAAAGATTTTGGAGCATTCACCATGCAAGCTGGAGGGCTGCTACTGAACAAATGTGTTCTGCACAAATATACCCAGGGACGATTTTTTAGTTGCCCCGATTGCTGCTTTCTAGCTAAAGTAATCGCTTGACAAATTTGGAAAAACTAGGCAAAATACAGGTTACGCACACATTTCAGCTTATTTCTCTATAACGAAGAGCGATTTCACAATAAACAAAAAATCGTCCCCAGCTATTTGATGGAGGTATCGAATGATATAACCGATGTCTCGCGAAAAATTTTTCTTGAGTCTGCAAAAATTCTGGAAAATTATACTTCTTCTAAAATGTGTTAAAAATATTTTAAAAAAGCAACATTAGTTTCGTGGCATGCATTAAAAAGATAAAATGTCAAGCTACATTTTGATATAAAAATGGCTTCTTAACTCCAAGTAATGAATGAGTAATAATGCTGCAAACTTTATGTGACCAAAGGGAATCACGACCTTAAAACACAAATTTGCTTCAGTATTTAACGATCAACGTAATTGCTTAGCTAACTGCTGGCTTGCCATTACAAAAGCGCAGGTGTGACCAAAAAGAATTGTTGATTTTGTTATAGGGAAACAAACTGGTTGGGGGAGGACGAAAACGGGTGGGGAAAAGATATTTATGTATGTTGTATGTATGTTTACAGACGCTTTGGAAACTGCGGTTGGGACGAATAACGTTATTTTATTTGTACCCCCCCCCCCCTCCCCGGTTTTTAATTTTACTTTCCCCGTCACTCTTCACGCCTAGAATATGTGTGAATATTGCTATTATGGATTGCTTTAAGTTGCCAGATATCGACAGCATACGTGTGCTTGGGGGGGGGGGGGGGGGTTTCGGAAAAATCCGGTTTTTCGGCGGCCTTCGGCCGCCTTTCACCCCTCCAAAACTTCCCCTCCTGCACATGTCTGATCGACAGTCATTAAATATGCATGAATAAGTGACATTAAAAGAAAGAAATGGCATTTTCTGGTAAATCTCGATTTTCCGGAGCAGTAGATATATCTGCAGGCTGTCCGCTCACCTAAAGGGTATTTTCCCGCTGTGCAAACCGTACCGCTGTGCAAACCCTGAGTACCGCTGTGCAAACCGTCGGTACCACTGTGCAAACCCTAAGTACCGCTGTGCAAACCGTAAGTGCCACGGTGCAAACCGTTAATAATGCAGTAAAATTTCCAAGATTTTACAGTTCGATAGTAGCAGCCTTGGCTACAAATAATTACAATAGTTTAGATTAGATTAAACGGCAATGTCTTTCAAGTCAGTCCCTTTGTCTTTTCCGAAATCTTTGTAAGCATAGACGGCATCAGTTTGACCCCAAAAGTTTCAAAGTCTTAAATTCAACACTGACACTTTCTCTTTCTGATACAACTAGCAGTCTCCTACACCAAAAGTTTGTACGTTTCATGGCTGACTACAGAAATCCTGATATTCGTAAGTCACGTCATGGAAACGATGTTTTGATCTATGATAGCATTGCTTTGCCTGGTTTTTGTTATGAGTTTACAAAAACCGCTAGCAAAGCCCGTAAAAGTTACTGGTCCTGTGCTGAATGTCGGAAACTGAAGAGACGTGATGGAAACCATGGCCCAGTTCCCACCGTTCGCTTATCTCCCACCGGTCGCTTTGAAAATGATCCAGATCGTCCAGGAAGTGAACATTACTGCCAAGCAATTCCAAAGGCAACAGTGGAAGCAAATAAGAAAAATATTTCAACTATATATATTTTAGTTTCACATTTAAATTTTGAATAGCTAGCTTAAAAATAGCTGATTTGAGCGAATTATATAAAGTGTATGTATTAGTTGTGTTTCTGAGCTGCTGAGTGGAGTTATCACTTTTAACGAATTTATATATTAGATCTGACTGAAATCTTTTAAAGTATAAATGACATCCAGTCCCGGATATGTTTTCGACCACTCTCAGTGAACGTATTGTCATTTCTCTAATTTGTTTGAAAATGGGTTCAATCGTGGTTTGCACAGCCGTACTCATGGTTTGCACAGCGGTACTTAGGGTTTGCATTTTGCACAGCGGTACTTAGAGTTTTAGGGTTTGCACTTTGTACAGCGATACTTAGGGTTGGCACTTTGCACAGCGGTACTTAGGGTTTACACAGCGGTACTTAGGGTTTGCACAGCGGTACTAATGTTTGCACAGCGGTACATTTGGTTTGCGCAGCAGTACCTAATCACCTAAAGTAGTCTGGTTCGAGCTTACAAGTAAAAAACTTAAAAGTATTTATTTTTTGCAGTTTGTAGTCTGGGTTGTGTCTATTTTATATTAATAATGGCTAAAAAATTCGAAAACCAGTTAAAATTGAAAAACTCAGCATAACAATTTTTTGTCAAATATGGAATTTTGGCCAAAATGAAAATTCTTTCATACACGATTAAAAGTTTTATCAGCAGGATTCGGAACACTAGTAAGGTCGTTAAGCGACCTTTCAGGTCATTGGGATTATTTGCTATAAAGTTAGCCTTCAAAATACGGTAAACGATACCAGCACCTTAGGTCCAGTTCGCACTATGCAACTTTGGAGCAACTTCGTTGTGCCGCAACTTCAGTTGCCCCACAAGAGAGTTGCAGCAACTTGCACAAACAATTGATTCAACTAGTTGAAACAACAACCAATCAATTGCAGGAATTCTAGCACACCAATTATTAAAATTTCAAACGATCAACCCGCATGTTAGTTGCGGCTAGATATCGCCCAAGCGCGACTGCGGCAACTTTTTTCTCAGTCACCAGTACATTCAATTCACACTGGACAACTTTCGAGCAACTTAGTTGTAGAGGCAACCAAATTGCTTCAATTAAGTTTCCCAAAGTTGCATAGTGTAAACTGTCCTTTTGGTAGCTAAAAGCCAACTGCTCTCACGATTAAAAAGCTCGCATATTCGACACTGAATTGCGGCCCAAGATCCACTAACAGCAAACTTAACTGAGACACTGAACCACGCTAAAAACTCTAAAAGGTTTATAGTTCCAGCTTCGAAGGACGGTCGGAGATGATCTTCTGCAGCAATGGAAATAAATAGCCAGCCTAAAGAAGAAGCTCTCTCGAAGAAAATTTGGTTCCTCTCTAACTGTGGCAAAGTCGTTCCTTGTTGATTCGTGGGTTTATTTAAGGAATCCTAGTTGGATAGCGGAGCACTCACCTAAACCTAAACATGCTTACCGCAAGGGCTTGGACCTTGCGAAAATGTACACAACAACAGCTGCTTGACCTATGTCCTTGACTTATGTCGAATCTTAGTTGTTAAATTGGCCTCTAAGTTAAATGGTTAAACATTAATTTTGCTGTGTACTGCGCGAGGTAAAGTCAGGCAGATGGTTACACCATTAAGTGCGAGACGGACGGCCTGATGGTCGCTTACAAGCCGTGCTGTCTTTTGATGTGGCAATCTGGGGCCAATCACTGTCCCAGCGCCTGATCATCTATCACGCTCTTTACAGTTACCCGTAAATGCTGGACGAGCTCGATAAAACCATCGATTTCTTGTAGGGGAAAGCTTCGAAGGATTCATAACGGGGCATTGGCGCCCAGCTTCGCACGGATCTGGGGCCGGATGACATAAGAACTTATCGGTGAGAAAATTGAATCTTCAAAGCCGAATCGGTAGGATGGTCGGAATCACGGTTTTTTGGTTTTCGGATACGCGTCAGCTTTAAGTTTTTTAATTTAAGTTGCGACCCGTTAAGAAATTTTGTCTCCAGGTAAACGTACTGTTTTAGCGTGTGTTTTGTGCAAAAAATTATTTTATTTATGAAAATTCCGAAAATTTCTTTAGTGTAACAAAGTAGTATAGTATGCACATTTCGACCCTGATTTCGAGGGATGAGCGAGTTTTAGAGTTTCGACTTTTGATTCAAATGGACCCGTGACGGAGTGGCTTCATTTGAGGTAGCTTCTGTCCCCTTTTCGCGTGCGAGCACAAAAGTGAACAGTCAGTTAGGCCAAAATATTTCGACCCTGATTTTGAGGGACAAGCGAGTTTTGGGGTGTTGAGTATTGTATTGTGAGAAAAAAGTCGAGTGTTTAGGAATGGACGGACTTGTTTGATTTCAGTTGCATTACATATGAATTGGAGTAACGCAGCCCAGCATATCCAAAGATCCAGGTAACAGTGTTACCAAGTAACAATGTTACCAAGTATCTACGTTACCAGGTAACAGTGTTACCAAGTAACAACGTACCCAGGTAACAATGTTACTTGGGAGTACGCGTTCTCCCAATTGTCGTGCAGCCAATTCTACTTTTTAAAAGCCATGCAAATGACAATGGGTGATCTCACGCTTTGCCCAATTGGATTAATTTTAAAGTGAACGTCTTCAAATTCAATTGGTTTTTCAAACTTAATATCACACCAATTTGAGTCCAGGTACATTGAGCTTTCCAAAAAATCTTCCTCAGTAGTTGAAGCATAAGAGGAGAAAAAGGATTTATTATTAATAGTAGGTGTCAGCATTTTTAAGAAGACAGGTTGATTACTTCTTATTTTAAAAAAGTTAGTTTTCACCCTATTAGGCAACTGAAACGACTCATTTTGACTGTAATTTAACACGAACGTGTACATTATTTCCTTCATTTTAGAAACAACAATTTAAATCTCTGAAATGAACTCAATTGTATCGTAAATAGATTGCTTACGGTCTCGTAGCTTAAGGTACAAAACGCAATACAGACCACACAAACTCGATCCAAACTGTTGAATCTTACTAGTACTGAAAACCGGCTCCTTGCCAGAAGTTCGCAAGTATTGCTCTACTTGTAATGGAGGGTAAAGTCCAAATGAATCAAAATATTCAACGTGTTTCTCCTTTCTACTGTTGAGGTAACAAACCCAATGAGTTCCGCTACCTGAAAATTTGTCTAAATTTACAATACCGCACTCGTTCTGCCGAATCTGTAATGGTAGTGTGTCCCTCATGAAAATACCTCGAAAAGTTTTAGTATCTTTCATCATTTCACCTAAATCAAGGTTAGTCAATGCTTTCCCATCAAGTACATTCCTTTTCCATCTCTTTTGCCCGGCAGGAACATGCCTTTGCCGGAAAGCCGGTTGACTGCCGCCGCCCCTACAGCCCCTGCCGCTCCTACTCCCAATGCCTTGAGAGCGGTTAACGCTGCAGGGGCCGCCAGCGCTAAAAAAGGCAGGAGGCCTAACAGTTTGGCAAGCTGTGATTTTGACAATGTAAGTTTAACCCCTTTTCTCAGTCTTTTCGCCTCATTTACTTTTTGAAATTGAGTTCTCGTTAAAAGCATATTATCAGGGCCACTAAGCGCAGCATAGCCCAAGATCAATGATGTTCCTCTTCCAGTTCTGAAAGCATTCTTCAGCTTCCCCTTTTGATAATCTGACAATTTAACTCCGTGTTCCACGTACATTATTTTTAAAGGAGAGAAATTCAATTCAGAGTAATATTGACTCTGCCATCAATGGTTTCTAAGCTTGCAGTTTTATCGCCGAGCACAATACAGTAAATGTAATAGTTTTCGCTTGGTTTATGTCGAAAATTAAGTCTGACCTCTAGATCGGTCTTGCTCACCTGTTCATATACAGACTCGTCCCTATGAGACACGTCAAAAAACAAAATAGGGTACAGTGCCTTAAAGTCAGCATAGCTAACTTGAGAACCAGTATCCTCGTCCACGTCTTTTAGCCCTGCCTGTAGAAAACTGTAATATAATCGAGCATAGTCATTATTATCGAAGTCACACTCATATTTTTCCTCAGGATGCTGAGTTGAATTTAGCCGAATCTCGGCCTGACTTAGCGAAAGGTGGTCAAACATCATGCTGTTTTCGTCTATTTGCTTCGACCTGCTACTCTTTTGTAGTACGACGAAAATATGAATAGGTCTGCTGATGGTAGAAGCAACACGCCAGAAGGGATACTGCTCGTCCTTTTCGTCAGATCGGTAAACAGAGATACTTTTCCAGTAAATCTGCACAGTTTGTGACTTTAGAAGTCGGCTTTCTAGGCTAGACATTGTAGCTAGAGCTGGTACCAGAGATGGAACATACCAGCTCATATGATCCAGCCAAAACTTGGCCTGAGAATCGTGATTGTTAGAATGCAAAATGCACCTATCGTCGTTCCTTTCCAACTTCAAAGTATGCCTCACACCTCTCAGAACTTTGCTAAAATCCTTTGTAAATCCGAACAAAAATCTTAGAGGAAGAATAAAACTGATTTGCTTTCCGTTCGAAGTTAGCATGTGTCGTTGTGTGAACCCTAGGTTGAAACTGGGATTGTCTGTCGTACTTGCGCCAACAATTTCTTGTGCTTGATTTCTGATTAGTTCAGTGTTATATTTTTGAGTATCCGTACCACCGTTTCCTGTATCCTTGTACCACATCATCGCGGTACCCACAGAACGGCTGAAGTCGTCCGAAATATTAACTAGGTTTAAAACGGTTGTCGCCAAGTGCACATGATCAAAATCCTCTAGCAGCTGCTCATTTGCAAAGTATTCCGCCCTCGAGAACAAACTAAACCCATTATTAACAATAGTGGTTGCTTCCGTGGCTGGCAACTGATTGCCTGCTTGGTCCAAGATTCTGCCTTTAATCAACAGAAACGAATCGTGAGGCAACAGCCAGCCATCCATATATTTGGTAAAAAATTCAAACCTTCGTAGCTGTTGGACATTAACGTTATTTTCCCTGTACTGAACGTACTCGTATTTGGCTGTGGAGGCTTCCTCCACTGCAGGCTCAAAAAATGTTCCAGTACGGTGCCTCGACTATCTCGGACTGAATTAGCTTCATTTTATAAAGCAGGAAAGAAAAGAATCACATTTTAAGCAAGTTTTGAATTATTCTTGAAGGCTTTTTATGTGAGGGCCTTTTCCGTATGCCCGAACCTGCAGTTAGGTTTGACAAAGCCTCCATCACCCCTGTCTTTAATTTCGGTCCCACCTCTTCTGTCGCACTTTTCAGGCTTGGGCTTTTAGTTGCCTTGTAAACTTTGTTGGCAAGTTGTTCTAAATTTGAAGGATTCAAGGTTTTGTCGACAAGACGCTGCGTTCTTCGCCGAACTTCATCTTTGAGGGAATCCTTCATGTCATGGATCAGTCTCTCACCGATGGGTTTCAACACACTGCTAGCAAACTGCTTGCCTTTCTGGAGCAAGAGTTTAGCCTCCGCTTTTAGCTTTGCCTTAACCATTTCAGGTCGAAATGGTCTAATTGAAGCAGTTTCGCGTCGTAAAGGTCGAAGAATAGATTTCACGACTGAACCAATTCCCTTTCCTTTGGCAACATAGACTAAACTTTTCCCAGTCAGTACCATTTTAGAAGCCTAGATTTTTTGTTCTCGGATGTGCAATACGTAAGTGACATGCTCATTATTGAGATTGATTCCAATGCCTCGTTGATCAGTAACCCGCATTCTGATTCTGCTTAGGGAATCCATCTGTTTAACTTGCAAGTAAATGGGACGATTTGGTTTCTCAACCAGAAGCGAACCGGGCTGAAGCGTGGGTACAAAGGAATGAATAATGTCAGAAGAAACTCCATTGTCATATGACTCCGCTACGATGTTACAGCAGATCAGGATACTGTCAATTCCATTTGTAATATTCACTCGATCTTTGCCAGTCATGGATCCACTAATTAAATTGACATCGCCAAATCCCAAAATCTTTCACAAACCTGGCGAAGCACTTAAGTCTAAGCTATAATCTTCGACCATATCGATTTTAAGCTTCCCCGTGCTATAATTTGGAACCATATTAATGATGTTTTCATCGACGCGCTTACTGGAGAGGCACCTCTTGATCTCTTTTTCCAATGCTGGAATGTCATACAGCCCGCCATCCATTTCAATCAAGAACGCTCGGTTGTCGTTAACGAGCAACTTAAATAAATTGTTGTGATAATATGATGCGATATTGTACCAGCTATACCACATTGTACAGCTGACTAAGGCAATCTCAAGATTTCTGCTGGTTACGTCTACCGGATTTGCAAACGACATTTCAAAATCCTCTGGCCTACCTGCGCGGCTTGAATCTAGCATAATGTACATTTTATTTTATAGGAATCAGTTCAAAGAAACAAATTTGTCAAATAATTTTTTGTGAACCTTTTTATCAATAACCTGCGTTTCCAAAAGCTTGTCTAAAATTTCAGATATTTCGTTAACCAGATGAACGCTGCTATTACCCGCTAATTTGCTAGACACCAATAGTATCAGCCGATTCTCTAAATCTTCGCTATTCTTGTAGAACCGGATCCCGTGCAGAAGACGGTACTTTTGAGACTTACGTTTGGGGTCTATGCCAGATAGTTCCACTAGTTGCTTGAAATTACCTATGCTTTCTTGGCTGTAGGGAGTCTTGGAATTGAATCTTTTTGTAACCAAATCCACAAAGTCACTATCAACAGCTGTTTCCATGATCAGATCTCCATCACTGTTTTTGACAACTAGCTTATGCGAGTTTAGCAGCTGTGGATAATCAACCAATACATTGCCGAATTTCGATTCAGAATCTATGGTGTAAGGACTAGCGCCGCTCCCAGTCTGGATGCGAGCTAGGGCTTTGTATTTAGCACTGGATCTTTTTGCGTTTTCTTGAACTCCGGTTTTTTGCAGGATCCGTTTGTACGTTTGGATATCCTGGGAATCGATAACGCCATCCTTGAGTAAATTGTTGTCTCTTATGTACTGAAACGGCGCCAGTAGTAGGTGAAGTAGTCCGCTGGTTCCAAGAAAGGTATCCGTTTTTCCATCTACAGTTAGCGATACAACGTCTTCGTTTACCAATTTTGAGAAATCTATGTTTCCCTTTTTACCTATTTTTGACGTGCCAGGATTGACCTCTAGTGATGAAAACCGTGGATTTTGTGTGGATTGGAACACACTTTCAAGAATTTGTTGAGTGATAGAAGCCTTGGGTGGTACAGGGGGTAATGCTGGCGGAATCCATGCGAGGGGCGGAAGTGCCTGATCCGTTCCGTTCCGAGTTTGGCGTTCGGAGATTGCTGAAACTATTGGCCTGCTTTGTTTTTCGTATTCCTCTTCCTGTTGCCTTTGTGCGGTGTGAGCAGACGACACCTTGTTTTTCAAATCTCGCTTGTGTCGACTGGCGTCTTGAATTAATTTAGATTTCTGTTTTGCATAATCACTTAACGCCTTCATGTGGTTATTGCTAACACTTCACATTTCTCCGTCATTTTAATTTCATAGAATTAAG
>JASAND010027433.1:0-34460 GCA_030248195.1 Trissonchulus latispiculum | reverse complement strand
ACCTCCATTATATTCATATCTCTGATAATCTACTTGAATCGTTGGGATTCCGCTAAGATTTGCTCTACCAATCGCGTCGTTGGTCTGTTTGATGCAAAACTGATCATGGCTACCAAATTGTTCTTCTTGATTGATTCACATACTATAAATCTGTCCATAGACTTTGTAGCTTTCAGAACAAACGAATTCTTTTCAAATTTGCTAACAACTCTTCTTAATCATGTCGTTAAAAACATGCAATGTATTGGCACAATCGACTTTAAGAATACAATTTAAAATTATCGTTATGATTAGTATAGAGTACATAATACCAAGAGTGTGACGAGCGTCACACTCTATGTAATCAGCTCGAGAAGCAAGCTCTGCGCGCTAACGGCCCACCCCGCCCGCAATTGCGTACCTAGCGGACCCCCCCGCAAATCAGTACCTAGTACGCAATTGCGTATGTTCACTCGCTGCTGCAATATTCGATTTATTGGGACCCCCCCCGCAAATGTGACCTATCCTTGAACATACGCAATTGCGTACTACGTACTGATTTGCGGGGGGGGTCCACTAGGTACGCAATTGCGGGGGGGGGTGGGCCGTTAGCGCGCAGAGCATGGCTCTCGAGCTGATTACATAGAGTGTGACGCTTGTCACACTCTTATGTATTATGTACTCTTGATAATACATAAGAGTCATAAATCATACGCTATGTATTATGAGCTCGCTTTACATCCTCTGCACGCCATCGGCTGACCCCCCATAAATCAGACCCGCCTTGATCCCGCTCCTATGCATGTACGGGGTCCAAACGGGAGATTGGGGTCTATGTTGGGGGTATCAGTGTTGACGAATGGGATGGGATCCCATGGGATCCCATGGGATGGGATGGGATGGGATGGGATGGGATGGGATGGGATTGAAATCTCGTCCCATATGGGATGGTGGGATTATCTGGGACTCAGTATATGCTTAATTAAATATTTTAATTTGACTTACTAAATATGACCAACAAACAAATTACAAACATACAAATCATAAAGTTAGCTATCGCTTGGCTTCAGAAAACAGTTGTTAGTACGGGGTTGTGCGTTTGTTCCAAATTTGTGTGGAGTTAAGCCGAATGAAATGGGGGTGGTTTCTTAAGGATAAGAGATGAGAGTGATCAGGGTAGTACGTAACCAGATAACTGCACATCTCAGCCAATACTTAATTGTTCAAATTTACTTACCTTGGCTTATGGCTCACAGGGGGGGTGCGTTCAAAAAGCCAATTTGGAACTATCAGTTTTGCAAATTAGCACTATTTTAAGTTGACGCCAGGGTCATTTGTCGAATGTAAAACAAGGCAGCGGGTCGCTCAGACAACGATTTGGAAAATATTAACAACCATTTTCAAGGATGTGTCAGCTCATATGCGTATCTGGCGGGGGGGCGTTGCGGTTGCCTCCCCCCTACTGGGCAGGTCCCACCCTGCCCTACATTTGACCAAATGGAAAAAAATTTGTTAGCTGACCCCACCCCAATAGCAAAACTTCAGACCCAACCCACTCAAATTAGCCAGACCCATCCACCTATATTTGCCAGACCCCGTCCACCCAAATTTGCCAGGCTCCACCCTAAAAATTTTAAAAATATTGGCGGAAAATTTAAAGAGATGTAATCCGAAATTTTTCACAAAACTTTTTCCCGAATCATCAAAAAATTTTTTGCTTCTAATTTTTTAAGTTTTGTAAACGTCAATTTTTTAAACCTTTTATATTTTTGGATGTTTTAAAAATTTGTGGGAATGGGGTGACGAAATTTTGGAGGGATGGTCGGTCGTTTTGCGCAGTAGTGCTAGGAATTGGGGGGGAGACATGCAAGTTTTGGAGTTGGGGGTCTATATGTCTATATATCTTACAATGTTGTTCATGTTAAGTTTTTTAGTTGATTTGAAGGACGAGTAATGTCATCTCCTGCCGAGAAAGAGTTTGGCGTTTTTTCGTCTACAGTTGACATCGCAAGAAAACTGCGATACAAAGAGTTTAAAGGAAGATTTCAATTTCCAAAAAATGATGCTGCAAAAAATTCTACTGTTTGGAATTCTTTTTCTTTGCTTGAATTTGACGGAAAACTTGTGCCCTACGTTTGCGTATGTATAAACTGTCAAGCCGTTTTTCGAACCCACAACTCTAAGGGTGTCAACAATGGAACGAGAGGCCTCGAAAGCCATCTTAAAGACTGCAAACCAAATTTGTCCCAAAGAACTTTGTCTGCAACTTTTCGGCCTGGACTTAAGCTGTCTGTTGGAGAATCAAAGGCTGTTAAACGAGTTCTTTCATCTTTCGTCATCGAAGGTAATTTTCACGAACCGCTTGCTAAGTTGTAGCAAACCTTAAGACATTTATGCAAATTAGCTTCTGCAGCTGATTGCACGTACGTTTTCTACAATTCATTTATGTAGCAGCTCATATTCCGTTTAATGCATGGGTTCTTGTCGACTGATTTATGGGACGTATTCAATATTTTTCTATCTTATATTTTTTGGCTTCATTCTGCAAAAATAAGCCAACAGGTAATTGTCGGTTGTGCTTGTTTTTTCGGACGAATAGAATTGGCCACCCAGTTTTTAGTGCATTACGTTCACTAGCATAGGTGTACCTTGAGAAAACTTTGGGGGAGGGGGTAGTCGAAATTAGGGTGGGTGGGGTCAGCCGTTTTGAGGAGTGGTGGGGTCCGGAAATATCGAATTTGGGGAGGGGGGGTAAAATTTTTTGGTCAAAAATTTAGAAAAAATTCGCAAATTTGATAAAAAAGCGTTATTTCCAACTAAAAATCAACAATATTTCTTCATTTTTGCTCATTTGTTCGAAAAAACTTGATTTTTTGCAAAAATTTCGAATTTTTACAAAAACTTTCGAAATTTTACTAATTTTGAGGCAAAATTTTTAAAATTTTGAGGCAAAATTTTCAAAATTTCGAGGGTGGGGTCTGGCAAATTTGGGTGGGTGGGGTCTGGGATTTGGCCATTTGGGGGTGGGGTTCCCCCCACCCTACCCCCCAGGTACACCTATGTTCACTAGTACGTTTTTCAAAATTTTAAATGTAAATTTTTAACAAAACTTTGTATTTAGGCAATCACTCATTCCGATCAGTTGAAAACAGTGGTTTTGTCAGTGTCTGTCAGAAGTTTGTCGAGCTCGGGGCTGCTCACGGCAGTTTTGACGTGCAGTCTGCGCTGGTCGGTCGTCAAGCAGTTCGAGAAGATGTTAAGATTTGGGCTGAAGCTGCTCAGCAGGCCATTAAGGATGCCCTAGCCGATTCGATTCAAAATAATCGAATATCATTGACTGTCGATTTGACCACCGATAATCACACGAATGCTTATTTGGATGTGAATGCTACGTTTATAGAGGTATTGTTGATTACGGCTATTCATATCTAGTTGATTACTTGGATTTGATTTTATGCTTTATTTATGCTTTCCCATTATTTTTTGGTTTAATTTGCAGTAGTGGATGCCCCGTGCTTGTGGACTGGTTTTTAGCCGTAGTGTTTGTCAAACCTTTCTTACGTATACGTATATACGTACATACGTATTTACGTATACTCGTGATTCACACCGGATATTTCTTCATTATAAGAATATC
Organism: Trissonchulus latispiculum; assembly: GCA_030248195.1. NCBI lineage: Eukaryota > Metazoa > Nematoda > Enoplea > Enoplida > Ironidae > Trissonchulus > Trissonchulus latispiculum. The sequence goes on along the minus strand of JASAND010027433.1, from coordinate 30,844 downwards.
CGCCTATGTTTAACTTTAATCTTGCTTAATTTTTATGTTGCAGGGTACTGAGCTAAATTCTGTATCTCTGGGTGTTCGGCATTTTGGAATTGATGCGCATACTGGAGCAAACATCTATGCCGAAACCAAGGCCATATGCTCCCAGTATAATATCGATATTGATCAAACTCCAATAGTTACTGATTGTGGCAGCAACGTTCGAGCTGCCTTTGCTTCAGGAATTCGCTTTGATTGTTTTTGCCACAGGTAATGAGATTATTTGAATGTATCTGTACTTTCTGTACTTTCTTTTATGTTTTTGAGGTTAACGTTTTTTAACAACAAAGAGTACGGTTTTTTAACACAAGTACAAGAGGGTGTATTTTTCAACAAGAGTACACAGAGTCTGACAAACATGCGTACGTAGGTGTTTTTTTCCACTGGCATTTTCTGCAAAGAGTTAAGCGCAGTTAAACTATTTATTTCAGACTGCATACGTCGGTCAGCCATTCATTTGACCTCACCACTAAGCAGTCGGATGTGCTAAAAGATTACGATACAGCCGCAGCGGCTCTCGTCAGCTACTGCAACCATGCTACGGGTAAAAACTTGTTAAATTCCAGATTAGTTCTCCTTTTAGATTTAGTGTTCTGTATTGAAAGCTAAATTGGCAGTGGTTGCAATTTTCAAATGTATTTGGATGTGAATAGATATATGTAGTTGCATGCTTTCATTATGTGAGTTTATTTCCTTTCAGGCATACAAGAACAGTTATGTATGACTCTACAGCAAGGTGGAGCTACAAGGCCGTGGCGATCTCTGTATTATCGTGCAGAATCGATTTCTAAAAGCTATGATCAGCTTGCTGTCGTTTTATCCACTCGGGGTTGTCTCCATTTGTTAAATGCTGTAAGTGACGGTTCTATTGATATGTATTGTATATCTATTTTATTTTTACAACGCCAGTTGATTAGGATTAGTAGGCACGGTAAGGTGAATCCACTTATATATATACGTGTATACGCATAGCTCTAAAAATTGATTGTATTCGGAAGGTAAAACCTCCAATGACCGAACATGCTGACATTGCTTTTGATTATGTCAATTTAAGTAAAATGTGTATGCATAAGATATTTTGGCTTCTTTACTGTACACATTTTATAACATTGAAGCATACCTTTGTGCATAATGAACCCATAGCTGATTTCTTTAGGTAAATCGGTCTCTCAACCAAGCTGTCTGCGACTTCTTCAAGACCTTGTCTGATATATTCGATAAACTTGAATCCTCGAAGGAGCCCTCATTGCAGTATCCGGTTATCTCCTATTATTTACTTATGGATCTTTGCAGATCAGCACACAGTGATCTGGCAGCTATAAAGATTTTGAAGCAAAATCTTTCCAGTGTAAGTTTCTTCTGTTTCAAATTAATTTCGAACCTCTGATTCGGCAGATTAGTTTCATCTTTCTGTTCTCTTTGCTTGTATTTGTAATCAATTTTGTACAGAGGTCAGTCCTCAGCCGGACCGATCCACTTCAATGTTTGGAGGTTTGCCTTAGCCACAGCTCAGTGTTTCAAATTCGGGGACCGGGGGTTCACCCAGCTCTCATGTGCTGAATCGAGGCTTTTTTAAATTGTAGTGCCATTGTAAATTTTCAATATTGTAGTGCCATTATAAATTTTCAATATTGTAGTGCCATTGTAAATTTTCAATCCATTTTGTCTTTAATTCTTTAATTCTAGCAAGTGGACCTGAAATTCTATACATCGATCAAAGCCCACCACTGGATGGGAACATACCTTGATCCAACCTATAAATCATTCAACTTTGTTCCTGACCGCTTGCCTGCTGATCGTAAATTCAAATCTGAAGTAAAAGAAGATCTTCCCAAATGGTTATATACTGAACTAAACGCCCATCTCGGTGAGTAAAGTGTATCATTAAAATATTAGTACGTGTATTACAGATGCATATAAATTCTATTGCAAAGGTTAGGAGTTAGACGCCTTGATTGTTGTATTGCTGTAAGTTATATTCTTAACGGAATACGTACCGTAAATAACATTGTATTCGCACTAAGTCCGCGTTTTACAACTGAATGTTTTAATTTCTAGTCCATCCAGTACTTGTTGATAATCTGGAAGTGGAAACTGATGCTGAATTGGATATTGCTGTTGTGGACGATGGCGAGCGAATGGGAAATGCTTTGTATGGGCGAAATGATCCATTCGATAAGTATCGAGAAGCTCCTTGCATTTCTGATACACCGAGTCCTTCACCTGCAAGACTTCCTTCTCTTGTCACAATAAAAGAATTGTTAACGGTATGAGGATTGTAATTGTAATCAATTTTGTACAGAGATCAGTCCTCAGCCGAACCGATCCACTTCAATATTTGGAGGTTTGCCTTAGCTACAGCTCAGGGTTTCAAATTCGGGGACCGGGGGTTCACCCAGCTCTCATGTGCTGAATCGAGGCTTTTTTAAATTGTAGTGCCATTGTAAATTTTCAATATTGTAGCATTATAAATTTTCAATATTGTAGTGCCATTGTAAATTTTCAATCTATTTTGTCTTTAATTCTTTAATTCTAGCAAGTGGACCTGAAATTCTATACATCGATCAAAGCCCACCACTGGATGGGAACATACCTTGATCCAACCTATAAATCATTCAACTTTGTTCCTGACCGCTTGCCTGCTGATCGTAAATTCAAATCTGAAGTAAAAGAAGATCTTCCCAAATGGTTATATACTGAACTAAACGCCCATCTCGGTGAGTAAAGTGTATCATTAAAATATTAGTACGTGTATTACAGATGCATATAAATTCTATTGCAAAGGTTAGGAGTTAGACGCCTTGATTGTTGTATTGCTGTAAGTTATATTCTTAACGGAATACGTACCGTAAATAAAACATTGTATTTGCACTAAGTCCGCGTTTTACAACTGAATGTTTTAATTTCTAGTCCATCCAGTACTTGTTGATAATCTGGAAGTGGAAACTGATGCTGAATTGGATATTGCTGTTGTGGACGATGGCGAGCGAATGGGAAATGCTTTGTATGGGCGAAATGATCCATTCGATAAGTATCGAGAAACTCCTTGCATTTCTGATACACCGAGTCCTTCACCTGCAAGACTTCCTTCTCTTGTCACAATAAAAGAATTGTTAACGGTATGAGGATTGTAATTGTAATCAATTTTGTACAGAGATCAGTCCTCAGCCGGACCGATCCACTTCAATATTTGGAGGTTTGCCTTAGCTACAGCTCAGGGATTCAAATTCGGTGAATCTTTAGTTAAAGCAAATCTGGCTGTATTGTGGGCGAAATCGTAATATTTGATTGAGTTTGCAGTGTTTATTGTGTCCACTGCAAACCTACTTTTGTATTTTGACTTGTTGCTCCTCTAAAACCAGGGCTGAAAAATTAAAAAACTGTACGCGGCGGTATCGTATCGAGACGTGGCGGTATCTAACCGCAGAGATACCAGCGTTTACAGTACGCTAACACCCAGCTAGGTGTCTCTCCTTGATGAGAGAGATGCACCCATACAAAAATTCAAAGTTATTGGTCGAAAAAGTAAAAAGTTAGGGCTGGGGGGAAAGCGCAAAAGATCCGGACTCCGTACCCATATAGGGGAATTGTGAGGGATGTAAACCGACAGCGCGCAAAGCATAGGTTTTGTTCTGATAACAGATAGCCTGCCTGTTGTTATCCTCGTACTCGTCATCATTTCGTACCCTTGATATTACGTTATGAACAAACGTTATCAACAAACGAACAAACAAACGATGATGAGAGGAAAGGTAAGAAAGAAAAAGACTATTACTTATGCTAAAGGAGTCATTTTTATTGTTTTGCGAAAATCGCACTGGCCTGAACTGTATTGAACCGGATACAAATTTGGAAGTAGTGTTGTAGAATTTTTCCACTCTGGTGTAGCGCTCATAGTCTCCATCATTTATGGTGCCTATAAATACCAAACGCACTTGTAAAGGCATTAAAATTATATATATTTCCGTTTTAAACCTGAATATTTAATAGCTTGGCATAATTTTATTAGTGAAAATCACTGGCCAACAGTCTAAGAGCCGGAAGTGAAACCAAGGAATCGGGGGTAAGAGGGTTGTAGGGGAATGAGTATTCCAGAAATAAGTTTTTGAGTAAATTTTTGACTTTTACCAATGCTGAAATATCTTGCAAATCTTGAGCTTTAAAGTTTACATTGTAGCGATCTTGTTACGATTAGAAGGAGCTTTTACGGCTCCTAAAATATAACGTTTCACTTCAAATTGCTGGGGAATGAGAAACAGTAGTCTGTCTAAGTTTATGCCGACTTATCGACAAACTATGAATGTATATATAGCAATTTTGATATCTTCGAGAAGATGTAGGTAAAACCGCTTGCGTTTGGAGGCACGATGAAACGTTCCAGTCTATTTAAATCGTGGATACTGCAAAATGGTGGAAATAATTATCGAAAGCTCAGCATTAACCGCTATGCTCAGCGTTCATAGCTCTCCTCATATTTATGTCTGCTCATCGCTCAATATCCGTGATTTTCAAGTAGTTAGCCGTCCCAGGGGGGAAACCCCTTGGGGTGGAGCCAACGGGCGCCCATGATGTGACATACTGATCGCTTCTGCTCCGGTAGTAGCCTTGCCAACGCCTGGGGTAATTGTATTTGCAATTATTCAACACCAGACAGCGGACCCAGAGCAAAATTGGTCTGGTGTTACTCTTCATCGCGAAAGCAACTGGGATGCGGCACCAAGGGAAAAATGTTCAAAAGATTTCAGAAATAATAGCTACAACTACCGAAAAAGACGAAAAACACATGTCATAGTCTCAGCGTTGTGAGTGCGACTGTGCGTGCTGTGCATGTATTCAATCGCTTGCGTAAATTGTATTTGTATTGTGCTTGCATTGTACTTGTATTTGTACTTGTATTCAATCATTCAATGCGTAAAGCGGGAACAGTATGTAGGAAGGTAAAACGATAGAACGACATGATAGAGGTGGGTGGGTGCGTTTTGTGCAAGCACGAATGTAGAGGCATCTTTAGTCAAAATGACTCACCTATACTGAACTGTTGAAATCCAGCAAACGTTCCAGTGGTCAAAAGGCAATACGCTATTAGCTGCACAGCAAACATATATTTTCCAATGAATAATGTCTAGTGTATAAAGGTTAGATGGTTAGGCTTAAGTTAGAGTTAAACTAATGGTTAGATATATTATGATATATATATTCGTAATGCATTTAATTTTCTCTTACGTTTGAGCTCTACATTTAATTGCGCTCTAAAAATTGCTACCTTCATGAACCAAAGTGGCAATAAGATCAAGATTCGTTCGTATGTATGAAGCTAGAATACTCAGGAAAATGAAAGATTTGAAACGAAAAATATCTGAAATTTGCTTTACCAGCTATATACTATCATTGTTCTCTCCTTCTCAGTTCAGAATGCTACTCAGTAAACTTCAATTGACTTAAATTATGCAAAACGTCTAATGAAGTATTGGCCGACCAGCAGATAAGCAATCAAATCTAACTTTCAATGCAAGTTCTGAAAAAATGTCAGTGAACTTTCCTTTGCTTCTTAACTTTGTATCTCCTGATACATTAAAAATAATTACGCAAATGTATTAGCCAAACTTTGTTTTGACACACACAGTAGCAGCTGTGGCCGAAACGGAATTTGATAAGTTTAATTTGCGATTATAAATGTACTGTTTTAAAAATTGCTGTCTGGCCGGCCTGCATGGAACACTAGCATGGACACGTTTGCTAGCAGAACATTTTAACAAAAAACCAATGCAAATGTGTTATTGAAATTGAAATTGGTGTGTATGCTTCTATGTATTCTTAATTAGTGTGTGAAATAATTCATTAATGTATAAAACGTACCACCATTCTTCCGTTTCCCTTTATTATCGTTTGGCTTTCCCATAACTGTGACAAATGATAAATGAAGAATTTAATAAACTAAAATAAGTAGAAAAATAATATAAGTTAACATTGAGATGTTAAAAGTGTACATATATAAACATTTAGACAGAAACAGTACATACAGTCTATATGAGTAAGTGCATGCGACCGTAACCAGACCATATCCACAGACTGCGCGGCTCATCAGTGGTTCAGTGTGGCGCACAGTTTTTTAGAAATGTTTTTAAGATTAACATAAAAATAAATGAAAAGGGTTTCGCCGCTGGTCGCCTCAGGAGGTGAAGTTAAACATTTTGACCGTGTAGCCGAATGGTTAAGGCGCCGGACTTCGGATCCAAAGGTCCGAGGTTCGACTCCCGCCTTAGCCATAATGACGTTACATTGTTTCCTTGAGCAAGAAACTTAGGTCACTGCTCCGCCGGTCGGATGAGGCGTTAAATTGGTGGGCCCGTGTGCTGCCTTGCTGGGGGTAGCGCACGCTAAAGAACCCTTAATCCACTTATCGTCAAGAGTAGGGCGCGGAGTTCCCGGTGGAAGGTACCACCCTTGGGATATACCACTTCTGCAATGTGGTCCGCCTACCTCCTGCGAGGGAGTGTTGGGTGCAAACGGGTCATGTACTCAAAATGGATCACACAACTTTCCGGGTTTGTCTCTGATCCCACCCCATCTGCGCTTGGGGCTTGGAGTGTCGAAAGATGCTGTGCTCCTCTACCTTGCGCATGAGCAGTTAATGGATGTCTTACTACCGGAGCCGAAAGGCCAAGAAGGTGTCTGCTCCAGCTTCCCATTGTGGGACAGCATTCAGGCGACGAAGCGAGAGTCATACTAGCTATGACTGATGGGGAGAGACAAAGGTTAGCACCCTCATATAGCCTCTTGGCTGAGTAGCCCGGCAACAACAACAACAACAACAACAACAACAACAACAACAACAAGTTAAACATTTATAGATAGTGCTAAACGTATATTTCTATCCAATTTGACTTGTAAGCTGTAACCATCCGTCTAAAGGGGTGAAACTGAATTGTCGTGTTTTGGAAAGTTTTTCTACTGTTTTTAGGAAAAAGTGTCTTAGCTTTCGGTTACTATATTGTTTATTCCTAAGTGTTTTTACTAATTGTGCGCTCTGTACAATGAAGTCTGTTTCGTAATAGCTCAACTTAGAAATTCTACTTAGTTCGTTGGCATATACCTTGTAACACGTAAGTTGAGAGAAATTTCCGTCTATTTCCTGGTAATTAATTGCTTTAAAAGGGAAATCGTCTTTTTATTATAAATTCTATGAGTAAACTTATCATTGAATACTTTAATTCTTAAGTCTAACACTTCCGCTACATAAGGACATTCATTGACTAAATTTAATTCTAATCCTGGGGGATATATATTTTTATGCTCTGTTTTTATTATTCCGTTGTCATTAACAGTTGTTATGTCATCTATATATCTAAATATATTTTGTAAAAGTTCCAATTTTTCTTGTCCATTTTTTGGGTAAGTGTTTTAATGTACTTAAACTCATACCAAAACAAAAATAAGCTAGCCATGAAAGGTCCGCAGCTAGTGCCCATAGGTATACCAATTTTTTGTCTAAAAACTTTATTTCCCATTTTAAAAAACGTGTTAGAAATTAACCAGTTAACCAATTTGCAAAAGTTTTCGCAATTTAATGCAAATTTAGAATTAGTGTTATTTACAAAATGGGCTGACTTTTCCAACATAATAACCTTGCGATTAGAAGATCCAAATGCCATTTTTGCTGCACCTTCCACTGCTTACATTATATGAGTGTGTCTTAGGTTTGTATATAACTGTGTGAAATCGTAGGTGTATACGTTTCTAGCCGCGTTCTTATCTGATATTTGTTTTAACCTGTCTAATATGAGTTGGTCATTATCTATAATCTAATAAGGGGAACATCCACCTTTAAACTTAGCTATGACTTCACTGTATTTTTTGAGTCTTTTAAGTATAACTTTGAAAACCTGGCCTATCCTAATAGACACTTGATTAGTAACTGCCTTAGTACTAGATATAATAGATCTAAATTTGACTGGGTTTTTGTGAAATTTAGGAATAAGTTGTATATAGGGTAAGTTAAGAACTTTATTATCTACTGGAAAACCAAGTTGCTGTGACTGTTGTTTTAAGTTATCAAATATTTTCTGTATGGGTTTATCACAGAGTTCATATGTATCTGAATTATTGTTATGCCCTAAACCAACTTCTTTTATAATAGATTGAAGATAAAATTTCTTACATATAAATGCGTAGTTTTGAGATGCTTTGTCTACCCTAGTTATAATATATTTACGTTGTAATTCTATTAATTCCTGTTCAGAATACTGTATGTTTTCACAGTTGTTAGGGACGTATGACTTTATTTTATCTATAGCTTTATCTAATTGATCTAGTACTTTGTGTATCCATAAATTAAACTCATCTGTTTTCTTTAGTGCCTTTCTCAAAGAGACACCTTAAATTTTTGTCCTTAATTATACCGAGATCACCTGTTACAACATGTAGGTGATTTTCATCTTTAAAAGAGGATGTATGACAGTCACATTCTATGTTGTCATTTATATTTACTTTATTTTTGAATTGCTTATAGTTAAACACGCTCATAGAAAAAGGCTTATCGTATGAGAATATTACCATTGGATTTTTATCCGAGGGTTTTCCAATTGCAGGCCAAGCATTGGAAATGTCTATGTGGATAAATATTTTTGTATTTTGTATGTATGTATGTATGTATGTACGTATGTAATATGTAAATATTAAAAAAAGTAAATAAAAAAATAAAAATTAAATAAAATAAAAAAATTAAGGTGCAAGCACAGGTGGACAAGGGGGGGGAAAGGGGGGGGAAATTTCCCCCCCCTCGGCGAAGTCGCCCACAAGGGGTCGCGAAATTGCTCCCACAAGGGGTAAGAAAATTGGCCACAAGGGGTAAGAAAATTGCCCAAAAAATAGGTTTTACGACTCAAATTTCCAAAAATTTTCCGGCTTCGCCGGAATTTTTCACTTTAAATTACTATTTTTAGCTAAAAAACGTCCAAAAAACGTGTTTTAGCTTAAAAATTGCTGTTTTTTGCTAAAAATAGGCTGAAATTGCTTAAAAATCGCTTTCAAAAGTACCCCTAAGAAAACTCGCTCTCACAAGGGGTACCCAAATTTGCTTCCACAAGGGTCAGTGAAATTTGGCCTCCCGTTCAGGTATGGGTGCAAGTAATTAATACCTGGATTAACAAAATTTACAAACATTTTTGATCTAACATTTTTACTTGTTGGTTTTGGTTTATGACTACATGTTTTATAGATTATTAAATCTTTTATTATCTCATCTATTTCTGTTTTATTTCTATCAATTGTGTGCAACCATAACGATTTTGTATCCTTTTTATTAAGACTCCTTATTTTATTAATTATATTTATTCGAAAGTTTTTAGGATCCTTAGCATTGGACAAGTGCAAGGGCAGTGCTACATATTTGTTTGCATTAAAGATACTTTTATTTTTAGATTTAATGCAGCGTTTCTTTCCTCTTTTATTTCCTTTTTTATCTTTCTCCTGAAAGTTATAAAATACGGCATTATCATAGTCTTGTCCCGATAAAACTTCATTCAGGCCATAGGGATATTTCGTCTTAAGTTTACGAATCCAATGTTTTTCTCTTTCTAATCTATTTAATCTATTAGTTTCTTTATCCCCGGCATCATTAAGTCTTTCTAGAATCTGAACCTTAAAAGTCTTCCATATACGATTGTTAAAATGCTGCATTAAGTATTTACAACCGTGTTTATTATTACATATTGACCGTCTATGTTGTCCTATTCTATTTCTAATAGTTTGTGACGTCTCACCTACATAACCGATATTGCTTCCTTCGCATTTAGTAAAATATACTACGTTATTAGTAGAGCAAGTGAGTCCTATGCTAGGGTTGTCATCTATCATATTATATTCTCTATGTCCGTATATTTCCTGTATTTTAATGCTATCGTTTATAATAGGGCAAAGTTTTCAAGTCTTATGTCCACATTTATGAAATTTAGATGTAAAGCTTGACCGAGTTAGGGTTGAGAGGTCCGAGGTCGAATCCAGAAGTCCATTGGTGGGCCTTATATTCTCCTACAGAGACCCTGGAGCCATCGTTCTTAAGTTGTGCTGCCATTTTGAAGTGTAGAGGTGCGTGTGAACCCCACACGCAAGGGTCCTTGTGGTCAATTCCAATCCGTGGTCTGAAGGGTATGGTCAGGCGATACTAGTTAACTATTAATATTTTATGAGATCTGTTATGTAATAGCGGAGAAAATACCAAAATCCAAATATAATTTATAGGAAGTCATAAGTCGATTCAAATCATAAGTTTTATTTAATTATGCAAGTATTTAACAAATAACAAACTTGCAGTTAATACTTATTATCTTTCTAGAATTGTTACTGTTTCTGATAGGGGGGATTAACTTCTTATACATTTCCGGAACATGGTATACACCAAAAATAACCGATTTGTGATCTTTTTTATCAATTTTAATTTTCGGGTCTATAAATCTAGTATCTATCTTTACCTCGGCCTTATCAGCCATTTTATTATCCACGATTGCCTTCTTCATCTTAGAAAGCCAGCCGATCTGCTCACTCCTTTGAGTCTCAAACTGACGAGTAATACGGATTTCCGGACAGTCCGGGTTATCTTTCATACGATCCTGGTTAATGCCAGCCAGATTGCAGCCAAAATGCATAATTCTATTGACTAGTCTCTTTTTCGTCACCGTCACAATGACGGCCGGAGGTGCCCGGACCGATGATTGAGTCCTGGACTGTTCTGTGGCAATTTGGTTGGCCGTTCTAGCCAGTCGATGGCAGTCACTAATATTCCGGTCAAAGTCTATATATAGTCCCGGATCCCGAAGCCCGAGCCCGAAACAAGCCCGAGGCCTGGCCCGGGTGTCGGGCCCGAAAGAGGCCCGAGGCCGGCCTGGATGTCGGAGCTGAAACCGACCCGAATGTATAAAATTGGTGAAAAAGTTTTTAATGTGTAGTTGTAGTTTTTAACAGATAATAAACATGAATGATGATAGGAGATAAATGTAAAAATGACATATTAAGCAAAAACAATAAATTGGCTTAGAAGCAATGCCTCTTAATCTTAAACAAACTTCATTGTACATTATTTTAACCTCTCCTATTTGCCTGTTGGAGTTTTATAAACGTTGTCTGACTAAACCAAAAGATACAATAAATTAATGCGTCACTCACCAATCTCACGTATGTATCACTGAAAACATGGAATGAAATCTATTTCGGTAATTCAAGAACGGTATATCGAGCTCTAGCGGAGTGAAAGCACCAAACCGCAACGATGTTTTCAATCAATGTTTGACATAAAAGTATACAATACGTTAATATTTTTCAATGCAGTTGAAGTGGAAAGCTTCTAGGTTCAAGTATCCTCAGTAAAAATTTGGTGTTTTTCTCCCATTTATTTAAATTTTTCCTTAGGCCAGGAAACGGGCCGGGCCCGAAAAGATTCTGACGTGGGTAGCTCAAGTCACGGCTGGTCAACACAAAGTCTGGGTCCAGTGACCACCTAGGGAAGTGAGTAGGCGAAGTCACGGCCGGCCAGCACAAAGTCCGGGACCAGTGACCACCTAGGGAACTGGGAAGGCCAAGTCACAGCTGTGCAACACAAAGTCCGGGACCAGTGACCTCCTACAGAACTGAGCGGCCGTGCTCCGGTGAAATTCTGTCTACACCCTGTTATCAAACTCCTTTGACATTATGTATTATGTACTCTTGATTTAACTAGCGAAGTGAATACCACTGTCATTTAAATTTTCTTAGCCCGCAGTGTGACACGTGTGATTTACTCGAACCTACAAATCTGTTGAACTAGAAATGCACTGAAAACGATTCCAAGACATACCACAAATTGCTTCAAATGAATTACTTAGGTGTCGGTAATTTGTTACCGACAGACTCACTATGTACTTCGAGATTCAGTATGTACCATTTAGTACCTATTGGGTAGATGGGCAGTCTTTCTGGTGATGATGCGCCCAATTTTATAGCAAAGATTTTCATGCTAGCCATACTCTAGTATCGCCTAGCGCTTGATTCATTTCCATTATTATTGATTTAACAAAAAATGTCCCCTAGATATCTTACCTAGCAAGCTTTTGGACATATTCTGTTAGTATCGCCTTTGGTAAATTTTGTTAACTTCACATAATACTGATTGATACTAAGATCACAACAGATGATGCAATAGCGGAGGAGGATGCAATTACGTGTTGCACTGGCACGACATAACGTACATTTTGATAATTCTAGTTATTCTATTCTATTCCGTTCTGTTTGTGTTTCTATATTGATTTTAGGCTATTTCGTTGTCTAATTGAATTTGTCAGATTCAGTCTGGTGGGTCTGTATTTATACGTATGTTGTAAGTTGTTGCAAGTTTTGAATATGTTTGAGTTTACACTTTACATTGTTCACAAGAGGGCACAAACCGCCACTATCAAGACCATTTGTTATAGTTTGACTGACTGGATGGAGTTTACGAGATTTTAGTCTCATTCATCTTCCTCCACAAAATTTTGGTACTTTGTCCGGTGCTCCGACCAAAACTCAAAATTTAACCCTCCGCCAGTGTCCAATATTTCCTTGATTTTATCTAAAATTATAAAAAGTTAGTGCTAACTTGACAAATAATCAAACTAAATGCTACTCTCGTGTAATGTCCAAGGCAGGACATAGCTAATAATTAAATCCTTCAAATTTGGGCGCGTCTTTTAGTTAGTTGAAGTAGTGACTTGTCAAGTGGGCTGGGCTAATTATTCGCCCCATTTCCTTTGTGTTGATTTTTCTACATAGTTTTTGGGAGCCTTTCGGCAAGTTTTGTTTGGTGTTTGGTTCTGTCTATATTTCTATTATGGCCCTCTTTGAGGTTTGTGCTTGAAGTTATTTTGTGAACCTTTTTCTGTTTCCGCTATTATTTTGTATTTCACTTAAAATAAACTTTTGAAGTCGGTTAGGGCAAGATGATAAAGTTAGTCATGAGCACATTCGCGAACTTGCACATCTAACTAAATTATTGCCTTCTTGAGTTTTCCACATTCCGATGCTCTACACCAGGCTAAACCGATTTCGTCTTTCCATTATCGTACTGCTAAAATTGTAGATTTCTGTCTGTGCAGTATTCCGCAGTGGAAAAGTCCAGGGTCACGTATCTCAGCCATACACGAGCTCGGGGGGGGGGGGGTTGGGAGATTTCACATCTCAACACAATTCTATTGTATTCTATTCAATCGTATACTCACGCCACGCACACCACACACGTACATGCACCACACACACAAATGCACCGCACACCCGAAGGCACACCAAACACAAACACACGCACACCACATACACAACATATACAAACAAACACAAACACACCCAACACACAAAAGGATAAACCAGCTGGAACCGGGATGCATAAAAAGGATTTGACAGCTTTTTTGTGTACGGAGTCACTTCTCCATTTGGAAGCCATATCTTCAGCACAGAGCTAGCATAGGGAGATTGTTTGCTTTCGCTGCAATATGCTAATAGGTTTTAGACTACTAGTCAAGAAGTCACAACGTCTTATCGCAGTCTTTGACTATCAGCAGACCGAGTTACGGCATAATTTTGGCACCAATGTTGCTGAACAAGCAAAGGGCAAATGTCTTTGAGCTGAACTGTTCTTTGAACAACTCGCCAACAGTCAGCCAAAACTTGGTGACTTCAAGCAGACAATGTAAATCTAATGGGAAATGTGTTAGAGCCATTAACAATATTTCAGCCTTTAAAAGAACTTTTAACTCGAAACATAGTTACAAATCACAGACGTGAGCTTCGAATGGTGAAGTCATCATTGAATAAGTGGAAAACCGTAGTGCACCCTGGAATGGTTGACGAATTAGAAAGACCCGCCGTATTCTTGAATAAAACTGGAGGAATAGGTAGTCTCATTTTGCAATGTGAAGGGAAGGTCAAATGCTACAATTGAATTTTCAGAGATCTACGACAGGAATAATGCACCCTTAGGAACCTTCTTGTTAATTTTAAGTGTTTCAATGTCAGTATAAAATGTTAGCAAGGTCGAACATTATCAATTAACTTGTTCATGTTGGGCGAAGTGGAAAAAATCTGCAGTTTCTTTTTATGATACTTCGTATAGAACTTCCACAATATGCCAGCAAATATTAAGCCGGGTTCACACTGGAGTCTTAAGTCGCAAGTCTTAAGCCTTTAGAGCTTAAAACTTGGGAAATTGGTTCACACCGAGTCTTAAGTCGTAAGGTCATAAGTCTTAAGCTGTTAATGACTTAAGACTCGCTTGATTCGCACTGCAGTCTTTAGTCGTTAGTCTTAAGGTTTTTAGCCTGCTTAAGGTGGTGGTATCCTTTTGTGCTTTTGTGGTGATTTTTTGAAACGCTATAATTTTCGCAATTTTGGGTGTTGGAAAGAGCTTTATACATCGTTCTTAAGCTTATTATCTGGACATTCAAATGGGCTTACGAAACTGGCAACATTAGCAAAAAATAACAGAAATGTTGTGACATGCTGACATCTAACAGGATGAATATAGACAAAACATTTTTGAACATCGATTTCTCAAAACTGAAGAATCAGCCAAATGTTCTTTTTGTGCCACGATATGAAGGATATATGGGCCGAGGGACGTTTTTTGGATTTGGCTCAAAGGTTGTAAAAGCAAAAATGTTCATTTTCGTGTCCTCTTTCCAGCCATAACAGCCAATCCCATGTCTGGTCAACCTGCTGGGAGCGTAAGGCCAAAAGCCAGAACTTTCTTATCTTTTGGCCTAAAAATACGGGACTGGTCACAGAATGTTAAAGAGGACGGAAATAGGTTATTTCGTAAGTTTTAACCATTTACGTAAAGGATTAAAGCCGTATGTGTCAAAAATACCCGAAAGGAAACCAGCACCTTAAGCCCTTAAGACTGGACACGAAATAAATTTATCTCTTAAGACTTAAGACTTACTACTAGAGACTAAAAACGTGAGTGTGAATCAAATCAAGTAAAGACTAAAGACTTAAAACTAACGACCTAAAACTAAAGACTTAAGACTCCAGTGTGGACCCGGTTTTATTCAACAGCATTAAAATATGAGATCATAACGTTAACGACAAGGACAGTTTTTCATACAAACTTCTTCAATTGTTATGTTCAACTAGCTGGATTTGCTGCACCATCTGAATTGGAATGTTGAACGACTCCATTGCTAGCACCAGCTGGTGTTATATGAATATTTTTTACAGCTGTGACTCCATTGTCTTGGCCAGAGTCAGTGGCCGGCTGACGTCGGTCACGATAATAGAAGTATTCAAAGATAAGAGTGATAATAGACAGACCAATTCCGACAAGAATAACAACAAAAACACCACCTAAAAGCTAATGTAAACCTGTAGATAGCTGTAATATGCTATACATGTGTATTTTTCTAAAACGAGTGCAATCTTTCATTGGAAGGTCTCCACTAAGGCGAATTCTTAAGACGAATAAGTCCAGATAGGTGAGCAACCTTAACAATTTAGCAGGGCTACTTACCAATGTTTCTTATCGAAATTCCATCGGCATCATTGTCATCGTCGTCACACTTAACCTTGTTTGGATTATTAAGCCACCAGTTTTCCTTTAACTTTTCTAGTCTTCGTTGATTCAATAATCTTAGAATGCTAAAATTATTCACTCAATGAATGCAGAACACAAACTTCAACAACATTTAAAATAGTTCCAATCTCTGCTAACAAGGCATTCTCAGGTCATTTACAGAATTTGATTACAGACTTACGCCCCTGATATTTCTCCTTTTAGAGGTGATTCCTGTTGTACAGCAATTGCATAAGGCTTCCTGCTGAATTCTTTGCCTCTTTGTTTCAACGTGCAATTAGTGATTTCTGCATATCTGATTTCAGTGGCGTCTCCTGAAGACATTGAAAAATTAGTCTGTATTTTAGATGTTTTAAGTTAAGCACAATCCTGCTAGTCAGACCAAACCCCGGAACTTGACATTTTGCAATGACATTTTTTTAAAACAAGGGATTACAAACTTTCCGGTTATAACTTTACCATTCACGTTTTGATTTTAATTTCTCAGAGAATGCTAGTGTAACCTCGCTAGGCATGCATTTTGTTTTTCCGTAATAGTCGCAGAATTTTTGGACGTTTTACTATAAAACAATGTAGTGGCGTCACTACTGCAGTGAAATTGCATTATTGAACTTGTTACCTATGTAAGCGTATCCACTGCTTCCATCCGGTTTGGATTCGCCGACTTTCTTCAAAGCATCATCAGTGCTTTCAAATAGACCGGTTTCTTGTATGTGTCTCCAGATATTTGTATATTTATCACTGATTGGATAATCCCATACTGCTAGTTGCGCTCTTTCTTGTGGAGTCATCGAATCGTTTAGACTCATGGCTTTCCAAATACTAAAATGTAAGCGCCATCTCGCGATTTATACCAAGAGCACTTATACTGCACAAGGAAATTAATGTATCTGAATCTTGGATAACTTTAGAGCAACAAAACCAAGCTAGCAAGCGAAATCATTGATCCTACTAGCCACATGTTTGCGGATTAGATAAGAGAAGTAAAGAGCATGCGTCCGCGATGTTTGTTAGTCGTTATGCGTGATTCATTTTTATCCATGACCTAATCCTGAAAGAACTGCTTTACCAGTTGGTTTACAATGTCTGTTTAGCAGAGCCCGCGATTTTTATGAGCGGGTTAAAATGAACATTTTTTCTTTTGTGTATTGTGACTAGGTATTTTCCTCTGAAACTATAAGCCTGTTCAAGGTGGAAATTAGAAAGTGCGCTGGACTTAGATATTCATGAAAGATGCAACACATTAAACCAATGTCTGTATTCCCCAGCCTTGCACTCAACTCAAGCGTTTCTTGTAGCTTATGTATACTGAACTCTTCATTGCTGAATTCACTATAAAAATATTATTCAAATTTACTCGTAGAATTTTTCTTCTATTTCCGCCATTCTTTTAAAATACACCTCTGAAGCCGTTCCTTTTACAGGGGCGTATTTTATTTTATACTGATTGGCCAGAGCATCCAGTGAATTAATTTGGCTTTCCAAGCGACTGA
This sequence comes from Trissonchulus latispiculum, assembly GCA_030248195.1. NCBI lineage: Eukaryota > Metazoa > Nematoda > Enoplea > Enoplida > Ironidae > Trissonchulus > Trissonchulus latispiculum. Next base: position 13,747 of record JASAND010027433.1, on the reverse strand, counting down.
CTGTTAGAAAAGCAGCCAGATTAGCTGTATAAGAGGCTATAATGATGAATCCAAACAGCCACCAAGTTGCTGCAACCAGTCTTCCAGATATATTCTTCGGCGCCTCACCACCACCTGCCCACATAACAATGACAACGTTAACAGTAGTACTAAAGTAACCTTTTAGCTGCTAAAATATCATCATTATTATGACACAATGTCAGGCTCAACCAAGTAGTATCGCAAACTAAAATATTACAGCACATTTATTTTGGTTTGTGCATATGGTAGTAGTCAATATTTCTTACCTTGAGGGGTAAGCGACGTCATGCAAAACCAAAGACATTCTTTCAGAGTAAATTCTCGCTTTTCTGGATCGTCTTTATATTTTTCTTTGTTATTTGTATAGCTGTAGGGACTAAATCTATCAAATATCCATAGCAGAAAACTAGTGAAGAAATAAGCACCGATAATACATCCCCAAACTGGTCCTTCCAACACGGACATAAATTTAAATAAGTCATAGTCTGGTTCAATCTTCCGCATCAATATTGTGGTGCCAACAAGATCGTAATAGGGCACAGTAAAATCGACATAGGTTTCTCGTTCTGCCATCACTGATAAAGAAGCCACCGCCATATCAGCTTCCTAGAAATAGTAGTATAAATTACTTTAGGGACAAAAAACAGTATTAAGCTTCCCAATTCTAAATTTTATAAAAAGATACTGTCATGTCGGTCATGCTGGTGTCCATGTTTACACTCAGGTTAGGCTTTACGATTAAATTTTTGGGTTGAATGTTCTCATTGTTAAATGAGTATGACAAACCAATAGCTATTGTTTCCCGGCCCTTCAGCATTTTTACATTTAGCATTATGTGTTTTAACATATTTGTTGCTCGCCTGGGCACAATGTGTTTCCGTGGACGTGCGGAATCGAAAATTTATTTGTCCTCGAAAATGGGCTCTCCATATCGTGGATGGCGAGCTGAAAGTTGAAATAGATTTTTTCTTTCCAGCATTTCATTAACTATTTTAATCAACTTAATTGTAAGCATATACTGAGCGAACAACTGGGACCAATGTTATAAAGCTATTTAACGCGGTTAAATCGCTAACCCGGGTTAGAAACCGGGTTATCAACCCTAACCAATTAGTATAAAAATGGGGTTAGCGAAACCCGGGTTTCGCTGATGGGGTTAGGGTTAGGGTTAGGGTTAACCCTTAACCCAATGTTACAACGGTGGGTTTCAAACCCGGGTTAAAATTGGGGTTAAATACGCCAAATCTCAACCCTCCTCAGTGAGGAGGGTTAGGAGTAACCCCAGTTTTAACCCCGTTTTGGATTGCGAGTAGTTGGTTTTCTGATGAAACTTCTTTTAACGTGGGGGCTTTTGCTACATTACTTAATTTTTAATTCTTTATTTAATTTTAGTTAGCATTGTTTTTTACATTTTACGCAATTTATACATTGGTGTTCGCGTCTACATTTATTGCATTTATTGTCTTTTGTTTGTTGCAGTTATGCTGGCAGCCATCATTGCTGAAATTTAAGACGACGAAGACCATGCAGCTGGTCTTCGTCGTGTTCGTAGTTTCCGAGATCGGCGAAATCCCTTTGAATTATATTGTGATGAGGAATTACGGCTGAGATATCGCTTTCCTAAGCATGGGATCCAGAAAATTATGAATATAGTTTCAGAATTATGAAATTCACTGAAAATCGACGTAAATATAAAAACTTGGCAAACTGACAAGCTAACTACTTCAAATAGCATAAGCAAGACCAGCCAATGTGCGCGCCAAAATTCAAACTCCTTCTAAAGAATATATAACGCACAGTGTGTCTCACATAATGCCAAAGCCGAACGATAAAACGCAAACAAGTTGGCTCCTAAAAGGAGCATAGTAGTATAACAAGTCTTTATGGACCCTAAACCCTATTTCAGGTCGTCGACAAACCCTACTCTGACAATCTCGAACATTAAGTATTTAGCTCTGCTAACTCCTCCTAAACCCTATTCGGGTCGTCAAAAATCTTTGATTTTATGGTCAATAATAATTTTGTCTATTGCTCTGCCCGTGTAATCTATAATTAAAGAAAGTTTGTAATAATCAGATCACACAATGACTATGTGCTATTTGAGTGAAAATTAAAAATACTAATACAACAAGTTTCGGTGAAAATAAACTAAATTCAATTGTATTTAGCCTAACGAGTCTTGCTTCAACAAATAACCGAACTTGATTCTGGAAGCTTGAGACTGTTGATCAATACCAGAATTTTATTGCAACACCTGCAGGCATTGACGTCAGAATACCGCTGACATGGTACATTCCAGTTCACCTGCTGAGAACAAGTATCTGGTAGTTATCCATGCAGGAAAATTCAAGACCACCTACTGCGAATAGGGATCAAATGTTCAACGAAGCGTAAAACAGATTTGAATTCCTGGACCGAAGCCATACTCTCATAAGCCTGATTTGATTGCCTAAAGGTAGACTCCCCACTGAGATGAACGCCAAAAACATGTCCGAACTAATCTTGAACTTCCCATACACCCTGAGGGCAGATATTAATCACTCCACAATTTTGACAAAACGCCAGGTTTCTAAGTGTCTACTGATGATGCATGGTACATTCCAGATCACCTGCTGAGAGCAAGTATCTGGTGGTTATCCATGCATGAAAATGCAATACCACCTACTGCGAATAGGGATCAAATGTTCAACCAAGCGTAAACCAAGCTTTGACTCCCTGCAGCGAAGTTATGCTCATAAACCTGATTCGTTAGCCGTAAGGTAGATTCCCCGTTGAGTTTCAAGCCCCTAAACAGGTCTGAATTATACTTGAATTCCCAATAGAACCCTAAGGGCAGATCTTAATCATACCCAAGCGCTGACAAGTCGCCAGTTTTCCAGGTATTTAAAAAGCTGATTGTGAGACAGAATTACTTGTTGGCAGCTAAGTTCACTGGAATTGTTGAATATAGACTTTCTTGAGTGTGGACTAATAACAGGTGGCTAGAAGTTTGCAGTTAAGGTGCTTCTTGTGTCATAAGACGCTTCAAATATTCTATTGTTGAAAACCTTTATCGAGAGTCATTACCTTCATATTACATCCAGTCAGAAAGGTGAGTGCTATCTCCAAAAGCGATTCATGTTTTGTCTTAACAACTGAAACTGAGAGTCGTTCATAGTAAATAGAGAATTAAGAGAAAACGGGAGGGCTGACAATTTTTATTATTTTTATGATTCACTTTTACTTTACTTTAAAACATGGAAATCTTTTTAACTTTCCTCAAACAAACCTTTCGACAAACTTTTACGAATTGGAGAAATTGTTGTATTTAGTATAGCTAAGATACTAAACTGCGGCAGTCTAGATTATCTCTGAGAATATTTAAATAAATTTTGAAAGCTGTTATACCCGTAGTTTCCAGATTCATTATAATGCACAATAAAATCCATTATATAATTCGCCGTTTTCAAAATTATTTTACCCAATCCTTTAAAGTTGAAAGCATTGATGTGTATACAAATTCGGATTTCACGATACTGCAATTTAATATTTTGGTTATAATATATAAATTTATAAACCTCTCTTGGCTATTGAGGTTCGCCCAATCTGGCAATGTTAAAGCTGAATCTGAAAGCAAAAATTCAACCCATTTTTGAGAGCACAGATTCCAGAAAAGCCATTCATGCCTTCGTCTATCCATAAAGACGAGAACAACCCTGATTTACAGCAATTCTAATATTTAAGTCTGCTGCATTTCTCAGAATCAGAATAGAATTAAGTTGCAGTTTCGATGCAATTATATACAACCGTTTTACATAAATTTCGGTAGAGGTAAGGCGACAGTTAACACAGCATAGTAAGCTGCATTAACTGTTGTGGCGCTAATCATAAGCTAATCATTTTGTTGTTTGGGTGCAACAGCCGCTGGGAGTGAAAAGCTAGTATATAGTGCTGATAATAAACAGTGACAGTCAAAATCCCTACCACAATGGGTACATAATAATAATAGTATGTCGCTTTGCATTATCTCCGCTATCAGAACAAAAACTACATTTGCTCTGCTCGCCAACGGCTGATCTCCAACCCCCTCAAAGTAGCCCCTAATGAACAAACGAAATCCGCCCGCTAAATATGCGAGTTGAAGCTCGCAGCGGACACAATTTATACACACTGCTAAACGTAAACGTAAACATGCAGCGAGTGAAAGTAATCTCGTTTCGACAAGGTACTGATTTGGGGCGTTTCTAGGGTTATATTTTGTGGGGATTTTGTGGGGATTTTGTGGTTATATTTTGTGGGGATTTTGATTTTTTGTGGGGATCAGCCGTTAGCGCGTAGACCATTGTTTTCATACTGATAACAGAGAGAATGCCGTGAAGCATATCCTGAAGCTGATTCTACAAACTCAATAAAATTAGATAATTTTCCTGTATAGGGGCAATGAAGCATTTTTATTACTAAATAAGCATGTAGACGTCATAAACAGCTCAAAGGCATCAGTCTACAACATTAAGCTTGTAAAATTCGAATCTTGATACTTCAAATATTTGAGACTTTTTAGTAAAAGGTCATTCAAGTTGAGTTTCACAATGAAATCGTCAAAGTAAAGGTCATCTGCTTTTTTTGTCGGCTGTAATAGCCTACTATGTGATGTTTTCAATAATTTGAATGTTTCTACAAGTTTTTACCTGCAGAAAAATTGCAATAAATTCAAAAATAAAAACCGAAAAGTATATAACATAAATGTCGCAATCTTGACAATTCAAAATTCGCGTTAACTTTCCTGTATTATACACAATGTTAATAGCGAGTACTGTTCAGTTCATGTTTCAAATTTGGCCACTGGCTGCCTTCAAAATTCCCATCTTGCTTTCCGGTGGTAAATTTGCAAAACGGGGGCAGGTTCGCAGCATGCGATGACTGCGACGCCCGCAAATGCTGTCGGAGCCATCGCATGCCAAAAACATGGAGCACGGCAGCCTCCCGATGTCAGCTGGAATGAAGGCTTTGCAGCGAGGTGGATTTCCCACCATTGTAGGCAAAGAAACTTCTTGTTTCGACGAAGCCGGAGAAGATGAAGCATACATCTTTTCTGCGTTTGCAAACACAGAAACCATTCCGTTTCGCAGAAACGCTACCATATCAGCCATGCCCTGATGGTAGGATCCTGCAGTGGCTGACTGGGGGGCACTTTCCTGTGCAATGATGACAGGTTTATCAGCACTATCGGATGTCGTTGTATTTGAGTCTTCTTCCTTTTTCACATAATCATGATCCCTGAAATAGCATGACCCCATAATAGTAACCAGGTGAAAATTTGCATCATGAAAAGCATTAGGAATCAAAAACTTGTCTGCAGTTTTGCTTCCGACAAAACAACTGTGTTCAAAATACGTTACAATTTGTATATGTTTACTTATAGCTAAACTTTCAAAAACTTATAGATTTGTTTTATATCAAAAAGAAAAATTTTCAAATTTCAACAGCTATTTATGTCAAATGTGTAAGGTTCTATAAACAACTTTAAAGCGGTTTTTAAGGATCATTACTCTGAAAGTATTTCAAGCAGTGATTTTGGTCACTAAAACATCTACGTACAATTTCCTTCTTAATAAGTTTGCTTTAGGAACATATTCATTAACAAGATTTGTACAGTTTACGGTAAATAAATCGTACAAGCATGCCATTTTTCAAACACAGGTGGCTTCGAATCAAGAGTACATAATATTTAAGATTGTGACAACAGGCAAGCTCTCTGTTATCAGCTCTAGGTACATGCTCTGTTCGCTAACGGCTGACCCCCCCCCCCAACAAATGTGTATGTGCTCTTCAAAGAAATTGTCACGATATCTTTGCGTGTTAAAGCTCGAGAATACTTAGTTAGTTCAGTACGCGTCTGTTGCGAGCTTTGAAACGCAAATTACTTTGAAGAGCATATACATATTTGTGGGTGGGGGTCAGCCGTTAGCGAACAGAGCATGTAGTATCTAGAGCTGATAACAGAGAGATTGCCTGTTGTCACAATCTTATATATTATGTACTCTTGGTTAAATTAAGTAACTTGAGTTAGAAAAGTATTGCTGCAAAAATTTTTATATCACTACATGGCTGAGAAATTGACCGTTTAAACCATTTAAATAATTTATTTAGTTCTGTTGAAGCAATATCTTAACAATCTGGGGGCCTTTTCAAGAAAGGGTAGAGTAGAGTAGAGTAGAGTTAAAAATGGCCGTTTTAACTCGCTTTAACTCAACTCAAGCTTGAGTTTCCCTCTTTTAACTCCTTCATGAAAAGGATCGAGTTAACTTTAACTCTACTCTACCCTTTCTTGAAAAGGCCCTGGAATGTATTTTGAAATTTTGATGAAATACTTTGTATATTTAGATTATATTGATGAGATTGCGACAAAATCAAATAAATTCTATATGGTTAAAAGAGCAAAGTATTAGTAGCATATGCCAGTTTATCCTGGCTTACAAATCTTACATCAATAACTACGAAAGCATTCATATATTGTAATCAAAAGCTTGGTTTAATAACTTCAAAAACTTACGGTAATTTTTCAACGGATTGTCCAGCTGCAAGCAAACGTTCAATCACAATATCGAGCGACGACATTAGAGTTACCTTTCTTAAAAGTTTGCAATAAGTTTAAGTTTGCAACATTTCGCTTTTATGTGGTTCGTTTTTGACCTACTTTTTATATCACAGCAGGAAACAGCGTTTTCTTCGGATATGATCGAAAAGTAATTAAAATGTATTAAACCAATTAAATTTGTCAGCCTAGACACAGATTAATATTTTATACAGGTTTGATTTTGTAAAATCTTCTTAAACTTAATGAGCTCCAGAAGCTGGTACATAAATTGTAATTGTTGCTCGATGTTTGCAAGCAGTAACTGGAAGTTTTTCTTCAGGGTAAATTTGCAACGCTTGTTGGTTAAAAAGAGATAACCTTGAAAAAGACTGCGGGAGGGCAAAATTTTGTTAGGGCCACGTTTCTGCAATTAATGTTTCAATTAGAACAGAAAAGGTATCCCTAAAATTAATTTGAGAGGGCTGAGAAATCGAATGTAAAGAATCCACCAGTTAATTAGGGTACTGTCAGTTACTGTAACCCAAAGCTCGACAGCATAAACAAGTTTTTCAACAAAATTTTTTGTCGCACACAAGAGCAGGAGTTCTAGCTTAATTTGGACTATAAATTGAAGAATGTCATTTAAAATAGAGATTGTTCCTGATAAACATTACACATTTATTTAACTTTTAATAACTACGTGAACCAATAACATGTGCGCGGAAAAATGCAAAAATTGGTTCCAAAAATTATTGTAACTTGTCGCATTTTTACGTAAGGTTTCGTTTTCTTAAATAACCAATGAGTTCATGCTTTTTCGCAGCATTGGTACTTTACCTTCAGTAAACACCCACGAGATATCGAATCAGTAATATCTCGCATTCGCTCCACCCAATTACGTAAATACGAGTTCGGTTGCATTGCATAACCTACGTACAGCTGGATCCATAAAAACTAGTACATCCAGGGCCTGCTATACACAATTTGTAATCAACTTTCTCAATAGCTAGTTTACCAAAACTGCAACATATTAACATTTATTTAAACTGAATGACATTTCGATGAATAGTTCTATAAGAAACGTTGTGTATTGGTGTTTCAAAACTAATGATAATTTCTTGAAATTTAGAATGTCAGCACTTATTGCAATGAACGTAGTTGGAGTCCCAGAGAGAGAACCCGCAGTCCTGGAAGTTGGATTGTTAGGTGGAGGGGATACCAGTGACATAACGTTCCATTCGAAAATCAGGGCTCCTTTTTCATTGTCGGGTCTGAGCAGCAACCAGCGTAGAGCCATTAACTGGGCTACTTCGCGAAGCGGTGTGGAATGGGACAGTTCGAATTCCTTGCCAACCATTAATGATTTTGGTACAACACTAAGAGAAATAGTTGAGCAATACCGAGTAGCCAGAATCATCACTAAGGGGTCAAATCAAAAGCGAATTTTGCAAAACTTGCTGGAAGGACGACATGTTACTGTGATTTCTGGTGAGGAATTGGGAATGCCGTCATTTTCTCTAATGACTGATGCATTTCCGTTTCTTTGCTGTGAGTGGCATGTGGAAAAGTCCCCGAGTATTGCAAGATACTGCTCGTTGCATAGGGCAGCTCAGTTAAAGCATTGTTATGACAATTTTGGCTTGCAGTGAGTGACTATGAATCTGTACTTGTTTGATTGTATGTTTTATAGATGTCGGTGAAAATTATCTTGGGAAATAAAAAGCGGTTTGTGTACAAAGCAAGCAGATCAAACAATCGAGACCGCACAGGCCAATATGTTTCTGGTGCCGTTAAGTTTGTTTTCGAAAACGGATTTTGGAAAGATGTAAAGGCCTTTGTAAGAATCGTTCCCCTGCCGAAATGTCCCCTATCCTACGAGTTTGCTAACGGGAAGATGGTTCCGGAGGAAATCGCCAAAACCAAAAGTCTGGTTAATGAACCAGGAATTTTGGTTCCGTCAAATTTTCGGTTTGGGAAAAACCCTGTCATTGGAGACCCCAGAACCCACGTTCTTCTATTCTATGACAGACTGCCGGAAGAAATTAATTTCCTAGCTCATGCGTTGAACGAGGACGGTACATTCTCGGAGACTGACGCCAAAATTTTTTTTGCGCAGCTCTACATGACTTGTGAAGGTTTGCTCAAAAACCACAAAATTGCGGTCCGCAATCTGGCACCGTCACAAATTTTGTATGACAAAAACTTGAAATTGCCAAAACTTTTTCGTTTTGATGATATAGCTGAAATCGAAAAGTGCTCAGATATTGAATTGGTTCGTCTGGGTAACTGCCCCGATGCGTACGTCCCTCCGGACGTCTGTTCCTCAGAGCTTGTGCCTTTGGGAAAGTTGCTGTCCTATCAGTTGGGGCAACTGTTGTACACTTTGGTGGTGGGAGCGCCCTTTTCTGGGACCGAGCAGTATCCGCTAACAGTCTCTCCTGCTATGAGACGGTTCATCAGATCATGCTTGAGAGAAAAAAGGAGAATTCAGTTCCTTAGGATAAGAAAATCGTCCTTCTTCAAGGAATCTGTGGAGGTCTATCACGAATTTTTGAAGAAAATTGGACACAGTTTGTAAAAATTGATTGCTCGACCTGTTTTCGAAAACAATTCCTTTTAAGCTTTGTATGCTCGCTTTTTATTTCAGGTGTTTGTTGTAAATAAATGGATTTGTTGCAAGCTGCTGTAGATGAAACATTTACGTCTAGCGAATGCTTAATAACTTGGGTTAGGTGTTCGCAAGATCAACCTCTTGAACAAGACGAATTGAGTAATTTACGATCTCTTCTTCTTCGATATTTCAAATTTCATCACTCGAAATACAAGTTTTTCTGCGAGAAAACACACCAAGAAGGCAACCGACAGAAACTGGCTGCTGAAGAAAACTTAACAAAACTTCAATCTGCACAAGATTTAACCATTAATAGTGACAAATATCTTTGTACTGGCTGCGTTTTAGCAAAACCTGAAAAGGTTCAAGTTGTACATAGTGCTCACAATTTTGCTTCTCATGCTAGATCACATATATTTTGCGGTACCTGTAATGGTTATCACACAATTCATAATATTAAGGACCAAGCTGCTAAATTTAAACGTTTTTGCTGTTTATGTTCTTGCTATAATCCAGAACTTTTTCCTCATCTTGTTGTACTCTGTGAAGAGCAATGCGGACAGTATTGCTGCTTTCACGGAAAAAATGCATGCGAAAGGAACCAGTCTGACTGTTGTAAAACAGACTGTCTTCATTGGCCTCTTCTAATTGGTTGCTGCATGCATGGATTATCTTGTCCTTTATACAATAAATTGTTTCCTTGTAGTATTCTTAAGCATAACTGATTGTGAAAACTAGCCATATCTGTCCTAATCTGACCCGTGTATTAATCCAAGTGTGAACTTTGTATAAATTATCAGAAAGCCACATACGGTGATGTGTGATTACCAAGTTTATTTGCTCAGTAGCTTTTAGGATCGAACTGTGCAATGACCAATAAATAATATACTGCAAGCATTGTATTTCTAATTAGTGTATTGATACTATTTTGTAAATAAAGTTTTTTTCGTTCGGTTCCAGGCCTTGTGCGACTTTTCTGTTTGATTTGAAAGCTCACTGAAGTTTTATGAAAAATGACAGTAATGTGTTTGCAGTAACTCCATAACAAGCTCTTCTATCAATTCTGGCACGGAAAACAAAACGTCTAGGCAGGTCACGTAGGAAAGTTAGAAATAGAGCAGTCCGCTTTGAACCATAACTGAAACACAGAGCAACAGCTGTTACTGTTTATAAGATCAGCCGCACTTTCACAAATTGAACCAAATAGCGTCTTTGGTCAGTCGGATGCTAGAAACACCTAGGAATCTTCATTTGATAGAGTGTGTGTACACAGGTTTCATTTTTTATCTGAACTCTTCTTCTACTTATCCCAGATAAGCTGACATATATTTGATCTCATTTGCTTGCTGACAACTGTGTAAATAGACAGTACTGACTCGTATTTTAGTATTTAGAAAAAATGTACGGCAAATACGCAATTGTGGCCATCGGCTGTGTTCCAGTTCCGAAGTATGGAGCCATTCCTCTAGAATTTAGCGCACTGGAGGTAGATGAAGCTGGAAAAACGACATTATGGCATGAGACCATTAGGGCTCCTGTTCCTCTTGCTCAATTGGATGAGTTTCAGCGCTGGTATCTTAACAGGTTAACGGGAAAACTAGGTATGGTATATTCGGATGATTCTAGCTTGCGAAGTTTTGGAGACTGCATTAAATCCTTCGCAAAAATTTTGAAGAAAGAGCAAATTCGTATTGTGCTGATTAAGGGCGATGCACAGAGGTCGATGCTGGAAAAAGGACTTCGAGTCAATGGAATCGATGTCAATCTTACTGAAATGAAAACGATTGGTTGTCCACGGTTTAAAGAACTTCCAATGGTAGAAGCTGCGGTTTGTGAGAATCACATGAAAAGCATTCCTAAAGCTATGAAATACTGTACTAATCATCGTGTAAAGCAACTGAAGCTGTTTATTGATGCTAGTTTGTAAATAAAGATTTCCATTTTTTGTACGGCTCTGGACTTTGCATTTGTGTTGAGTTTTTGCCTGAACCGTAAGCTGACAATGGAACGTTTATGTTTTTGAGAAATTCCATAAAATCGTGCAGTCTTAAAGGACGGGTTTGTTTGAGATGAGATGGAGTTACCACATATCTTATTAAATCGACAAAGTTTGACAGTTCCTCGTCTCCCACAACTGCGTTTCCATTTTCCGATACCGTCATCTTTCCTTCCAACGATTTAAGCAACAGCTTGGCCTTAGCTCTTCCAACTTTAGGGATATGCTCGAGCACCCAATCGAAACTTTGCACTGCAGATGAACACAGTTTAGCTATTTCTTGTTTCTTGCGATCCTCAGGTTCATTAGTATTGAGTATTTCGAAAACTTTTTCGACAAAGTCAGAGCGGTTTTCTGGTAGCATGGATTCCTGTGCTAACACGTATCGGTTCATTGTAAAAGTGGTAGCGTCAATCGCAGGATGTACTGTAGCAGTTTCGGATTTTTAAGTAAAAGCTTCCGTTTAGTAGACTGACTGAATTTAACTGTGGCAAGTTTTCGTATCACTTCCCGGTGCTTGCTCAGTTTTCTCTTTTGACTCGAGCGAAGCGGCACAGCCTCGCTGTAAAGGAGATTCCAGCAAATTTCAGTTATACAGTTATAGAAAGAGTCTGTGGCTTCTAAGATTAAGTCCTTAATTCTTTGTGTTTGTTTTGTGGCTGCAATTAGCTGCAGGCACGGTAGGTTTTCATAAATACACGAAGACATTTAACGCTTTATTTTTATAAACACATTTATGTACAATACTGATACGCTACATACAGTTCAGACAATACACAATTTGTTTTTCGTCGAAAGGTAAACTTCCTCGAAATTGTAATTCCTCAGGTGTTTGAGGATTAACGTCTACCCATAAACAGTTATACGGTTTTTCTTGGATGGCTTGTTTGTACATGTCCATGAATATTTTCGATTTTCCAGGTAATATTTGGGATCCAAGCGTGCTTATAGCCCTAAGATCTCTTCGTGAAGTCATTAGAAACAAGTGGTTGAATTGCCTTGATATTGAAGGACCATATTTACTCTCCAGAAAAGGTGACTGCCATAACATTAGCACTGTAATATTGTAATGATGGCTATAGACAGTAAGTAGCTTGTAGATGGTATCATTTTTGCTGCAAGCTAATTGTAAGTCGTCTATCACTAGCACTGAATGACCATGCCAGTTATCCTTATTGGAGATAAACTGATCGTCTAATCCTTGAACGAATTTTACATTCTCCACATTATCTCTTATTTTAGCGTACAGAGGCTGTTCTGTTTCATACATAAAGACAATTTGGGATACCGGATCACTGAAAACAACATCTTTAGCCAATAACAATTTGTACACGAGGTATGTCTTTCCACTTCCTGAACTGCCTATAACTGCAATGCGGGAAGGGCTTTGAATGGATAGCGGATAATCGATTACACGCATCATTAAAGTAGTTACAAAGTACAGTAATATTAATATAGCAGTTGCTGTCCTAAGACACGTACAGCAGGACCTGCGCAAGCCGTTGACGAAGCGAAGCTTCGTCAACAGCGTGCGCGGCGGGGGCGGGCGCGCGCTTCCTTCGACTTCGTCGAACTAGACTTCGTCGAATGTGGCATTTCTTTCATTATTGAGAATAATGGTTACGTCGTATTCGGCAATGCAAAAAATTACCAAATTTTCAGTAGTTTCTTTTTCAAACCAAAGCTTAAGACTGACTTTTCCTTCCTCTGGCTTGGAAAGGTAGTCACAATTGCTGCTAAGATCTCGTGTCAGGTCACAAGGGATAATAAAAAATCCGTTAACAAATTCCGTAGGCGATATTCCTGGATCGTCATTGGCGAAATTTAATCCTCTCAATAAAAAGAAGTAGGCTAAATTATAAGATTCCTCGCTTATGCTAAGTCCTTCAGTTGAAAACAGCGGTATGTCGTTCTTGTAAACTTGGACTCGGGAAGTGTGCGAGTACATGAGATTGAAAGGATTGCGCATTAGTTCTGGTGATGTCACCGCTGTGCTTTTTACCATAAACATGAAAATCTTTTTTGGTATTCGACCTAAAAATGGGGCATCATAGTGAAACATCTTTGAACCTTTTGGAATAGTCTGCGTACGTATAATATGACGCAGAACTGGAAGTTGGAATTGACCACTATGCAGCAGCCTGTTCTGAAGGGATAGCGCTGACGATGATGGTTGAAAAAATGTACCAAACAGTTTGGCTGAATAGATCTTAATAGTAAAATCTTTAGAATTGTCGCCGATAAGGGCAAATTTAGGGTCAGTCCGGTGAAACCGGAAAGTGACTGGACAGTCCAGTTGGAAGACATCTGACACTGCCAAAGATATCGTGAAATAAACGCATCACCAGACAAGCCTTTTTTTTCGATTTGGCTATAAATTCTCGACGCTTTTTCAGGCCTTTGTTCACAGATATATCAGGCAATAAAGGGTCCCAGTTGTCAATACTGTAATATGTGTCCTTTTCAAATATGCTAGTACTTAAAAGGTACTGTTTAGTTGGTGATGAAAAATTAAGCGATTGCAAGAAGATATGCTTGATAGGGAAACATGTCCTGGTGTGGG
>JASAND010027430.1:0-14563 GCA_030248195.1 Trissonchulus latispiculum | reverse complement strand
AAGTTACGTATTGTTGTGGACACGTTTGAATCATATACCTCCTGCTTCCCCAGAGAAAGATGATTCAGCGACTAATCAGACGGGAGCTTCTAGCTGAACAATTCTGTAATAAGAGTAATTTAGTGGATACTAACTGATTTATGTACAATTATGTTTGTGCGAGGTCCGTAAAATGTTGGACAATACATTTTGTTGTTTAAGTTGGAAATTAAGGAAATTATTAGAGCTGCTGTTCTTGTTTGTAATTTCCTGAACTTTTAGCGGGTTTATTTCTAGACGAGCAAACTGGATTTGCTTCATGCATATTATGTTTCATTTAGTGCATAGTGTGATGTATGTATACATGTGCTTGTGGTTGGGTCGCTTTCTCCTCACAGAATCCTATTTTTTGGAAAGAATCGAGAATATCCAGTTTTCAGTTTTAAAGCCTTCGGCCGCCGCCTGCTCTCGGCTGATTGGCCGAAAACTAAAAACAGGACATAATATGAACAGGAACAATTATATTCTCACTGTTTAGTTGAAATATTTTAAAAGATTAAAAATTAATTTTTAAAAACTGTAGTAAATAGTAAATTTTATTTGTTGTTGAAAAGTCTATTTGAAATTCGCCAAATTTGACCAAAATTGCTACCTTTCGCGAAGTTAGCGGAAAAGGTGAACTTCGTGAAAAATAAAGTTTTTAAAGAGCTGTAATGTATGTGCTTACTTATCATTAATTAGTTATCCCAAATAAATAAAATTTATGCAGATATTTAATCAATTAATTTAATGACTGACAATTTTCCTGAAAAATGTCAGTAAGCTCGTTCTATTGGAAGTTATAATAAAAAAGCATTAAAATTCTTCGTGACAGCTTAAAAAGCGTTTAAATTCTTGGCGACAGCTTCTTAAGATTTTGTATTTTGCAAGGGTAATACCCTAAAACTTGCTGCTGTGACCTGTGCTTTTGATATTGTATTTTCTCATCGTGAACTGTCTGTTATCTGTCTCCAAGCACAAAGCACTGTCTCCCGCTCAAAGCAAAAAACCACAAACGACAGCACAAAACGCAGAAGATAAATAATTTATTGGGAAACTGAGCTATAGTTTGCAATAGTCCTTGACCAATTTAGCTATCTGAATTCTCAGTGATCTGGTTCTTGATCTGTCATCCAGTTCCGTTTCCAAATTGAATTTTCCTGGAAAACAAACCTACATTCGATCGCCAGAGTAAAGTTACGTTGGATGTTAGGCATACCTGAACGGGAGGTCAAATTTCACTGACTCTTGTGGAAGCAAATTTGGGTACCCCTTGTGAGAGCGATTTTTCTTAAGCGTACTTTTAAAAGCGATTTTAAACCGTTTTTGTCGTTTTTACTGAAAAACAGCAATTTTTTAGCTAAAACCACGTTTTCGGACGGTTTTTAGCAAAAAATAGTGATTTTTAATGAAAACCCTATTTTTTGGGCAATTTTGTTACTCCTTGTGGCCAGTTTTCTTACCCCTTGTGGGAGCAATTTTGCGACCCCTATGGACGACTTCGCCGAGGGGGAATTTTCCCCCCCCCCCCCCCCCCCCCCCCTGTCCACCTGTGGCCCGCACCCAGGATTTAGAAAAGGGGGGGGGTCAAAGGTAAAACGTAACGCGGGGTTGGGGGGCGGGCCCCCCAGAAGTTGAAGAATTTTTGCATTTTTGCCCAAAAACAGTACATTGGACGTTTATTTTAAGGTGATTATGGCGCCGAAGGCGCAAAATTTTTTTTAAAAACAGCTGTTTTGCCCTATAAATAGCAAAAATTTTCCATTTTGGCATCCCAAAAGGGGGGTTCTAGACCCCTTGAACCCCCCCCTGGGTGCGGCCTTGTATAGTCTATTGCTAGTTTAGCTGATGTGAAACGTTTTGTATTGGAATCGAAGAAGAAGATTAATCTTGTTGAATGATTTTGTATCATCAAGATAGAATCATTTTGTAGCATTTTGCATTTTGTGATTTGTGCATAGTTTATATGAATACCTTTTTAAACAATTCATTTAGTTCGCTTACCGGGGTAAAGGAGGTAAAACTTTTAACTCTACTCTTTTAGTTCGACCGCGAAAAGGCCTTTAGTCTTTTCTCTACGTTAGTAAAATTTTTGTTTAGTCCAAGCAGTTGCTTTTGTAACTTTAGTCAAATCTGTAACTTCTTCGTTGCAACAGATTGTTGCAAGTTCTAATGGATGTATTCGTTTTCATGTGTTATTGCTTGAGCGCTTTGTTCTTTGTTGTTTCTACTTTTCGTTTTGCACAAGTAAACTTCTCGGTGTGTGCTGATTTGATCTAGTGTCAGCTAGGTACTGTGGAAGCCTCGGTTATTATTAGAAAGATAGCTGCTCGACGAAATTGTTTTCATACAAAAATCTATTAGAATCAACGACACCCTTTTATCCCGCGGGGTCGTGTACCGGAGCGGGGCCCAAATATAACGATCGCAGCCAGGCTATGGCTAACACTTACGTTACATAGCCTCTGCACAATCATAATGCCACGTACGAAGAGTTCAGGCACTGTGATTGGCGCTGCGTAAATCTATTAATTCATGCAATGTTGTGTTGTATAAAACCAAGAGTACATAATAACTAAGGGACTTTTCAAGAAATGGTAGAGTAGAGTTAAAATTAACTCGATCCTTTTTATGAAAGAGTTAAAAGAGGGAAACTCAAGCTTGAGTGGAGTTAGAGTTAAAACAGTTAATTTTAACTCTACTCTACCCTTTCTTGAAAAGGCCCCTGTACACCAGTGACCCCTCACATCACAAATGAGTACTTAGTACACATTCGTGTACCATCACTCGCTTGTATGTAGTGATGTTTCAGTCACTGAAACTGAAACTGAAACTAGGTTTCAGTTTGTACAGGTTTCAGTTTCAGTCACTGAAACTGAAACTATTTTGAGAAGAGACCTGAAACTGAAACTGAAACTGAAGCATTTTTAGGCAGCCGACTGAAACTGAAACTGAAACTATATTTGGTAAAAGACTGAAACTCGGACTGAAACTAGTTTCAGTCTTTCCTTAAATCTTGCCATTTTTAAGGTTTTGAGCTTCGATTCTGTTAACATTGCTGTAAGAGAGGCTGAATATTGAATAAACATTAAATTTTGCTTTATATTAACTCAGAGAGCTGGAAACCGTTGTTTTTAAAGCGAACTGAAACTGAAACTGAAATTATTTTACGTTGCCGACTGAAACTTAAACTGAAACTGAAACTATTTTGGTTCGCCGACTGAAACTGAAACTGAAACTGAAATTATTTCGAACCACCGACTGAAACTGAAACTGAAACTGAAACTAAAATCGGCTACTGAAACAACACTACTTGTATGTTTGTATTGAAGCTCGAAAGTGTCCAGTAGTGTTGTTCACGGGCCCAATTTCTCGGGGGCCGGTCGGTGCCATTTTTCGCCGGCTATTCAAATTACAAGTAAAAGTAGGTATTTGACAGTTTTCAACTTTCAAGGCACATTGTAGCAAGTTAAGGCGATAAGCCGCAGAAACAGTCACCGGCCTGCCTGCAGGCCTGTATCTTGTCGGCTGGCCGGCCTGTGTTTGACCAGCCAGCCGGACCGCTTTGGACCTGGGCCGGTGCGTGCACAACACTAGTGGCCAGTTGCTGATAGGTTTCAACATATAAATATACAAGCAAGTGATGGTACACAAATGTGTACTTGGACTAGGTAGGTACTCATTTGTGGAAGGGTCACTGGGGTCCAATTTGTGGGAGGGGGTCAGCCGTTATCGTGCAGCTGATGTCCCCAGCCTACTAACTAAGAGTGTAACGCTTGTCACACTCTTAGTCATTATGTACTCTTGATAAAATTAAGCTATTGTTAATTCAACAAGACATGAGAACCGAAAATTTTGCATAAAAGAAGTTAGGTAATGAGACAATTCTATCCGGGCGTCTTATACCAAATGGCTGCAGATTTCCATTTTATTTGCAATAGAAATTTATATGATTGCGAAAGAATAGATCAATAGTCGCTACAAATTAAAGCCGTCATAAGGTTAGCTGCAATAAAAGTATATTGACGTTTATTAGTATCCATCCATTAATCGTTATTTTTTCCAGGTTCTTCTGCAGGCTTTGCTGACTTGTTGCAGCATACACATGGAACTATCTCCAACGGTTGTCATACACGTATCATAGGCTTTTAGGCAACTCCCTGGACTACAGAAACACTGAGCACAAATTCTTTGACATCTTGCTTCCGGGCTGCTTGCCTATAAACAAACCTTAGTTTGCTGCAATTGGTATGATGAACAGAAAACAGGATAGCGAAAAGGTAGAATAATGTCCACATCGTGGTTTTAACTTTGGCTTTCTAATTTCATTAACTTAGGCGTTTCAATATTATTCACAAAGTTGTGTTATAGCAGGAGTACATAATAGATTAGAGTGTGACAGTTGATAAGCTCTCTGTTATCTGCTGCTGAAACTACATACTGTACTCACTCGCTAACGGATGATCCACTCGCAGGGTGTAGCTAATGACCCCCACACATGTGTGCCCAATTCATGTTTCGGTACTTTCAGTCACCGCATCTTTGCGTGTTTAAGCGGGATAACAAGAATGCATGCATGCGTTCGTCTAACATGTATCTACTTCGATTTTGGAACGCAAGAACAGCAGGAAGATTTATTTGAAGAGATGGTGCACATTTGTGGAGGGGGATTCAGCCATTAGTGTACAAAGACTGAGCACTCTTATTTATTTACTATTGATGCCAAAACGGTCATTAGTTGAATAAGTTTGTTTGATGAACCCGTAAAGACATTTGACGAGATAAAAATGTTCCTTGTTCCTGTTCTCTTGGCATCCAGTTTTCTGTCTGTTATAAATTACCTAAGTTGATGATCCTCTCTTCTCTTCTTGTCCACTTTTCAGATTGACTTTTCAAATGGAGAGCAGTATTTGATTAATAAACCCCATATTTCGGTTTTACAGTGCTTGTGCCCGATTTTAAAGTGTGCAAAAACTGCAAAAATTTAATTTGATTGATGCCGGTTGCAAAACTTAAGGTTAATGTAGATTCAGATTTTTGTTTCATGGAGCTGCAGGCTGCATGCACATGCATGCACGTGCTGCTCGACATTACTTGTTTTAATAACCTTAACTTGTGTTTACATTATAGCATAATCAGGAAAGAGGAGGAAAGGAGAAATTGTTTGACTAATGAAATCTTTAGTTACTCCTGGAATTTATGCTGTCTTTCAGATTTAATATTATACTGATGCATTTAGTATACTTAGGTAGGCGTTATACCAATACTACCAAGAGTACATGATATAAGAGTGTGCCACTAGGCACACTCTATGTTATCAGAGCAAAAACTATGCTCTGCTCGCTAACGGCCCACCCCCCCCCCCCCGAAATTAGACTCTTCACTTCAAAGAATTTTGAGCGCTATGTTTATGTTCTAAAGCTCGAAGCAGGCACAAAATTCGCGCACGCACAAAACATAGAGCGAGTGAGCGTACCCCCGTTTCGACTAGGTACTGATTTGCGGGGGGGTCACTAGGGTCTGATTTGCGGGGGGGGGGTGGGCCGTTAGCGTGCAGAGCATAGTTTTTGCTCTGATAACATAGAGTGTGCCTAGTAGCATACTCTTATTATTATGTACTCTTGATACTACGTATTATAGTAACGTATAGATAAATACTAATTCAATGTCTGCAAAAATGAAACTCACATTGACATTGTAGAAGACACCAAGCAGGAGGACCACTGCGCAGAAAACTTTAATCACCATTTTTCGGAATTTAAGTCAAAAGAAAAATTTGCTCCAGTGAAAAGGCAATCAAGGGCGTTTCCTGGGAACAAAGCTGAGAATCAAATTTGGGATTCCGTTCTACGCTCAAGGTTACAAATCAAAAATGTGTAGGTCTAATCCTGAGCATCTATCATTTAAGGATAGCTGATTCCAGGCACATTAGATTTAACCTGCAGCTCTGTAAGGTCGTTATCTGTTAGATTGAAGTTTTTAATTTCACTACCCCAGTTTTCTTCCCCAAGGAAAATCCATGAAATAAATTGCCAACGCAAGAATTCCTGTTTGTAACAGCAAAAACGCAAAGCTGTTTTATGTGATTAGCCTGGCCAGAAACAATAAAGATAAACGGTACCATGATGGCTCTTAAGAAGGCGGCTGGTTCTCGATGGATTTCTCAAGTAGATTGGAAAAACATTTATTCTTTGTTATTTTCCAGTATTTCATAAAAATCACAAGAACGTAATATGTCAAAAAGATTTTGATTTATCATGTATGGAGCTTACTGGGTTGAACATTGGCCAAGATAACCCAGAAAAGCACGAAGTTTAATGGAATGTTTTGCTGTTACAAGGCTGGATGAGAAGTAAAGGAATATCTGCTTGGGCTACAAAGAGTTCACATTATTTCTCGCTAGTTCCTGCCGACGCCGACAACGTAAAGCACAGGCGCAACTAATGGGAACTGAGCTCCTACCTGTAGTAGCAAATTGATACTAAAATTTTTCACTGGAAGCTGAGTGAGTATGAACAAAAAGTGAGAATAAGCAGACTATTTAATGTTCAATTCTATATTTCTGAAACTTAACTACGACAGTATTATTGACAAGCATGAAGGAAAATAAGGTTTAAAGAAGGGTCCAGGTCCAGGCCGATTGAAAATTGAACAACGTTGAGGTTCTACATATGTACAATCTCATTGGGCGTGTTATTTTGTTTAAAAATTAAGAACTAAGTGATTATTAGATATACGCAGTTCTTCTAACTAGTTCAAGTGCTTGAAGACAAACTTCCACAGGCAAACACAACTGATTAACCCTTCTTCAGTGAAATGGCTTTCAGTTAAGTTTAGGTATATATATACGTGTCATGCTGTCCAATGTGTTTGGTTGAAAGCTAAACGAGTGCTATGTATCAGTACGACCGGAGCGAAGCAAAGTAAAAACAGTATTTCCATTTGTTCTTATATATGGTAAGTGGGAAGGGACAGTTTCACTGTGAGAGTTTTGTTTGACGCAACAGGTAAACAAATAAAATTGTGACTTCAGTAATATAAGGAAACATTGGCCCCGCTATTTCGATTAATAGTAGTTATAAGTATTAATAAAAGTTTACTAATTAATTAAGAAATCAAAACTTTGTTTTCATGATCTAATAGATCTGGCCCAGCTGATATTTTGCTAATATATACAACCTATTTCACGAAAATGCGTCCCATTTCCGGATTTTCAGGACTATCTACAATACCCACAAGATATGTAGGTGTTATTCGAAAGCTTTTCACAAGCTGAACATTATTGTACTAAAATGAAGTCCCAAAATTCACTCAATTCCCTGAATTCTCGAAAATCGGATTTTCTGGGCGAGCGTTTTCGACAAATTAAATAATATAACTTGAGCTGGGAAAGCCTTACAACGAGAATTTTTATATCATTATGTAGCGTAGAATAAGATCCTTTAACGATATAACAAATTGTATAGTTCGCTTCAGGCGATCTCTTACAAATCTGGCAATAGGAAACATCCTTTCCACGAAAATTTTAGGAAATTCAGTATTTCTTCAAAATGAGTTATATTTTTTACAGCCAGCTCACCCCAGTCGGTGCTCCGGAGGGGTAGTGCTAGCGTAGAACGTATGCATTTTTGAGGGAAGGGGGATGCTGACACTGAATTGCCATAGCAATTACCCAAGGTGTTCTACAACGCTATCAGTACGTCCATTACGTCCACCGTAATGGATGTGCTCTGGTAGCTCCACCAGACAGGCGTCCACCCGTTGATAATGTTGGTAAATCGCTCAGGAGGGATTTTCAAAATTGGGTACTAGAGCTTATTTTTTCAAGCTCTAGACTTAACATGATCCTCTACTTGTAGCGCAGTAAGAAACCAGAAACTACAGGAGGTTCATGCGTTACATTATTGCCAGACTTGTAAGAGATAGCCAGAAGCGAGCTACACAATTTTTATATCGCTGAAAAGATCTTATTCTACGCGACATAATGATATAAAGAATTATAGTTATACGACTTTCCTAGCTCAAGTTATCGTATTTAATTTGTCAAAAGCGAATGTTTTGGAAAATTGTGTAAACGCTGAGAAGCTCCCCCCTAGCAGTGAAAGCACATTTTCAAGCAGAATGTTAACTGAGTTTGGTGGTATTAGTATTGCTGGTGTCATGGAATTAATGCCAATGTTTCTCACCAGTGTAACAACACTCTTGGAGTATAAATTTTTAAAAATGTAAAGTTTTGTCAGTATTAATTAAGGTCCTTAAAATAAATAAATAAATAAATATTGATTTCGAGATTTCCAGCATATTGCAAGCTTAACACACTAGGAGGGGTCGAGTGTCTCAGTCTTTCTTTCATAGACTCTTGGTGTAGTTTACTCCAAAGGCTATCACACTACAAATGGAGAAAGTTTGAACACATATTTTTGGCCGCACCACAGTTTAATTCTTGTCCTGCCACCTAGACTAGATGAATTAATATTAACAAAATAAAATTTTTAATTGCTGTTTTTAATGGAGGATAAAATGGATTAGTATCAGGTTTTTTAATTCTCTGCTTAAAAACTGACGGAGCAACTAGCAAGCAAAGCTAGTTAGTTTCGTTCCGTTTTACAGTTCCATTTCAAGATAACCATTTCTGAAAACACTGAAACGATCCAGAGAGGTAGCAGCTGATATGCGCAGGAGTTATGGCAAAAGTTATGAATCAATCAACAGGCTTGACAAAGAGAAAAAGGTTAACAATAATATGAAAGCAAATTATTTATCGCCAAAGGGTGATTCTGCCCATTCATTCTCCCGCTTAAGCTAAAAATACAAAGGAAATGATTATGACTTATGACTTTGTCAAGTACGTAATAATTAGGGTACCATTAGTTAGGGATGATTGAGTGGTAGTTACGACAATGAAAGGGCTTTGTAATTACTTTTAAGTTATAAATCAAAATTTTAGTGATGATACTATACTTTAACACTTCAAAAAGACCACATTTTGAATTTTGACTGTCTATTTATATAAGAGAAAATTCAGCACTCCAAAAATCATATAACTTAGATAATGTACCATCATAAATAAGATTATTACCTGTTCTTCTTCTTCCTTCGTGTAATCGCTTTTAATGTTGAAGGTTTTTCGCACTTGTTCCACAGTTTTATCCTTCATTTGAAAAGCCATTATTCGACAGCATGTGTCAAACAGATCTTCAATTTCCAAATACAGCGCAGCCTAAAAACCAGCAAAATGTCTTTCATGCTTGTGTTCGAGCCTTTTCATGTCAGGGCTCCAGGCTGAAAAGTTCCGGAGCTAGCGGTTAGTCAAGAAACAAAATCTCGCAAAACATGTAACCTAATGCCAAAAACTTGGAAAACTTTTTAAAACTGGAGCTCAAAAGTTATTAGTAAGTTCTTGAAGCACATAGGCAAAAATTGCAGTAGAACCGGTCCAGTTCATGTGCATGTAAATAAATATAGTGAAGAGTTTTCCGTAACCAACGAGGCCTCAGGTGAAATCGAGAGTAGCTCATGTAATGAAGCATATGGTGCGAAGAGTTTTGTGTAACAAACGAGGTATCACTTGAGATCGAGAGTATTAGTGAAACACTTTAAAAGTTTCGCAGTAACAAGAAAATGAAGTGGACTTGTAGTAAATGAGTATAACCAAGAGTTTATAATAGCAAGAGTAAGACACTCAGCTCTTCCTAATAGAATAAGCTTGCGAGATGCTCGACACATTAAGGCCAAAATCTCGGGGGGGCTTCTCAGCGTGTAAACATGACATTTTTCAAAAACGGGCGTTTTCGACAAATTAAATACTATAACTTGAGCTAAGAAAGTCGTACAGCAATAATTTTTATATCATTATGTTGCGTAGAACGAGATCTTTTTAGCGATATAAAAATTATATAGTTCACTTCAAACAATCTCGTACAAATCCGGTAACAACGTAAGGCATTTTGAAGAAATAATGAAATTCCTAGAATTTTCGTGGAAAGGATGTTTTCCTGCTGGATTTGCAAGAGATTGCCTCAACCGAACTACATAAATTTTATATCGTTAAAAAGATCTCGTTCTACGCAACATAATGATATAAAAATTATTGCTGCACGACTTTCCTAGCTCAAGTTATTGTATTTAATTTGACAAAAACAAATGCTTTTGAAAAATGTCAGCGTTGTATGTTTACACGCTGAGAAGCCCCCCCCCCCGAGATTTTGGCCTTAATGTGTCGAGCATCTCGCAAGCTTATTCTATTAGGAAGAGCTGAGTGTCTTACTCTTGCTATTATAAACTCTTGGTATAACGAATACCAAAAACATATTTAGAAACTGCATATCGGAATTTTATGAAAATGGAAATTTGATTTCGTGGAGATTCAAAATTACTTTGACACCCTTAGATACATGTGTAGGACTTCGAGGTTTAACTTGGACCGGCGTCAGATATCGAACTCAGACCTATGTGCTTTTAAACTTTCTAGTTTCAACCCCTGAATTATAAGCACTAAAATAGTTAATTACAGGTTAGCTTACATATAATATATGTATTCTGAACATGAACATGGCATATACCCTATTGGATTGGAGCCACTTAATTTAGTGCGACAAACATACACTCAACCTGTAACATTTCCATCAAAATAACAATGCTGAATTTGAAGAAGTGTTTTTCCCAGTCCTGTATCGTAGCAGTCCGTTTTGATTCCATAACACGTCTACCATAGTGGTGTAAGCACCATTCAACAATCTGAAAGAGTTTTCAAAAACTAAAAATTAGTTTTAACAAGCAATATTGTCTGCAAAAGGATTATGTTTCCAGAGGAACATTTTATAAATTGTAGGCCTGCTGCGCAGCGGTAAAGCTTTTCTTGGGAGCATTTACGTAAACTATTTGAAATCAGTATTAATCTTCAAATCTAAATTCATTAATGCAGCAAATCCGGCCTGTCAAATGCGCAAGTTAGTACAAGCAAGAGTACATAATAGAATAAGAGTATGAAACTCTTACGCTACTATGTACTAAACATGCTTGACATGCTCGGGTCGCTAACTCGGGACCCCCCCCCCGAAAGTTTCGGGGGGGGGTCCCACCCTACACTAATTGCATGCTTTCATATAAGTGTGTGTCTGCTCGCTGATTCGCTAATTAGCTTAGGCTTACGATAGGCATTTTATTAGTAATTTTTAATTAATTAATTATAACTTTAATTAGGTTAATGTAATTAAAAAACTAATTCGACAACTTTGTAGCATTTTTTCTGCTCTTTCCAAAGATATAAAAATTGTTGCACAAAACAAAAATTCGTGGGAATGTAGTCTGCAGAGCGACACATACTTATATGAAAGCATGCAATTAGTGTAGGGTGGGACCCCCCCCGAAACTTTCGGGGGGGGGTCCCGAGTTAGCGACCCGAGCATGTCAAGCATGTTTAGTACATAGTAGCGTAAGAGTTTCATACTCTTATTCTATTATGTACTCTTGGTACAAGGTTTGCTACCTGCGGATCGGTTGACAAATGCAAGAATCATATATTTCTGTCTTTTGACTGCCGGTCAGGATTGTTTTAGAATATCATTGTGAATATTCTAATGAACATTATAAAAATATTAGCTTTTTCACTCACAGTCTAGTGTCAGAAAGAGAAGCTAATGTTTACGTAATGGGAAGTCTTAAAACAGCAGAAAGGACCATTGCATAATCTCCGGTTTCGATAATTAAGAAATTAGAATGACTGCTTTCAGCACATATGCGTAATTTGCATGTGCAACCAGTTTCTGTGAAACGTCGACACACAAATCATGGGCTCCCTATCTTAATGCACTAAAGATGTGTATTTATGCAAAAACATATGTTCAATGCAGTGCTTGAGTGCAAAATGAAGGACCGAGCAAATTTAAACAACCTGCTGCGCAGAGGCGCAGCAGGAAAAAGAGCTGTGCAATTAAGAAGTTTGACGGGCCGGGCCACTAAATTCGCGACATACAAAACAGGGTGTCAAACAATAGTTATTGCTATTTGCTACAACTTAGACAAGTCCTGGAAGCTTAAATTCGACTCTTTAGTGAAGATGATTTGGAATCGTTTTGAACTATGCACAACAAGAGTTTGGCCAGAGTCTGATCGGACTCAGGGGGCCTGCCGCTGCAGAAACCGAGCCCAAGCCGGTGTTGTATATATATTATTTGGTCACCTATGCTAAAATGTCACCAAAGCTAACTTTTCACAGAAAAGGTTCGTTTCTTTTCCAATCTCGTTAATTTTAATGGCATTGGATAGCTCTTGCAGAGACGATTATTTTCATATAAAATAATGTGGTAATTAAGCTAATTATAGCTGCTAATTATTACTTAAAATTAACATATGAAATTTTCAAATTTTAAGCGAAACCTTTCGTGTTGTATACATCATTTGAAAGCTCTTGACGAGGCGGATTCAATGGCCAAGGAAGTAAGCCGATTAGTTAAGCTGACCGAAACTTTAGCCGCAAAAACTATTTTTGGTAACATATGAAGCTATTACATATAGCCAATCCAATTAATCGGCCTACTTCATTTACCAATGAATCCGCCTCGTCATGAGCTTTCAAATGATGTACAACATGAAAGGTTCCCTTAAAATTTGAAAATTTCCTATGTTAATTTTAAGTGATAATTAGCAGCTATAATTCGCTTAATTACCACATTATTTTATATGAAAATAATCGTCTCTGCAAGAGCTATCCAATGCCATTAAAATTAACGAGATTGGAAAAGAAACGTTCCTTTTCTGTGAAAAGTTAGCTTTGATGACATTTTAGCATAGGTGACAAAATAGTATACGACACCGGCCCGGTGAAAGTCTGGTCCGGGGCGCAAGGCTCGCTTCAACGCCCGTTCACGACTCTGGTTTAAGGGGAGGGGGCGACTAAAATGGGGGTGCCCAAAGTTTGTTGGATTTAAATTCTTTTTTGCAAGCATATAGTACATGTGCGTGGTCAAAATAGTATGCAGTCTCTAATTCCAAAGTCGTTCCTATAATCCGCAACACCCCCAAGAACGTGGCCGACCCCCCGATTTTGGCGGCACCCAACATAAATACTTAAAAATTTCTCACAGCTGTTTGGTTCTGTGCAAACGTCTACGCTTTGGCACAACAAGAGAAGACAAATTGGGTAACATGCACCCGGCATTAGCTTTGCTGTAACCCTAATGGTTAGAGAGCAATGCTGGCCCAAACTTGAAGAAATGTCGAAAATTTGGAAAATTTTGGCCGCCGGATCAAATAATTTAAATTTGGTAAAACCCTGGAAGCTAAAATTTGGTGTGAACATACACCCCATAGGTCTACAAAACTGTGCCAAGTATGAAGAAATTCTGCCGTGGCATTATAGTTTTATTCCACTTGAAACATGAAAAAACGTCAGTTTGGCATGGTTCAAAAAGTATAGTCAGGTGTTCTAGCATGATAACGTTGACAAATTTGGCTCAAATTGTGCTGATATGCAGCCTTACTGACCCTGCCACAATAGCATAAAATAAAACTTGTTTCCTTCGTAAATGGATGCGTGTTTATTACTTTGAGTATCCAGTTGAATGCCAAGTCAACTGACTGACTGGTACACTTTTCTAGCGACTGTACAGCCTGCCACACGAAAAGAAAACAGCATAACACAGTTGTTAAGCAACGAAATAGGTGTAAATGGCTGAGTTCTACCCGATACATCTATTTTCAAAACTCAGCCAGGTCTTCTAAGCTAAGGCAAATTGAAGGTAAAATCCCTCAATTCAGTGGTCCTTTCAAACGATGAAATTTCAGTTTTTCGAAAATAACTTGAAATAGGTGGCAAATACGCGATTGCGCCAAGAAGAAAAGTTGTTCAGCGTCATGAAAGCTATCGATTGATATGCATATTGTGTATATTGGACAATCTTCAGAAATTCGTTTTCTATTTTATTCTATTCTTCAGAAACTATTTTCATGTTTCAAGTGGAATAAAACTATAATGCCACGGCAGAATTCCTTCATATTTGGCACAATTTTGTAGACCTATGGGATGTACGTTCACACCAAATTTCAGCTTCCGGGCTTGCACCCCATTTAAGTTATACGATTCGGCGGCCAAAATTTTCCAAATTTTTGACATTTCTTCAAGTTTGGGCTAGCATTGCTCTCTAACCATTAGGGTTACAGCAAAGCTAATGCCGTGTGCATGTTACCCAATATGTCTTCTCTTGCTGTGCCAAAGCGTAACCGTTTTCACTGAACCAAACAGCTGTGAGAAATTTTTATGTAATTATTTTGGGTGTCGCCAAAATCGGGGGGTCGGCCAGGTTGTTCGAAGCGTAGCGGGTCATAGAAAGGCAGCTAAGAACAAACGAGTAGATACTTTTTTGCTCACGCACATGCTTCATATTCATGCCAAAAATGAATCAAATCGGAAGATGTTTGGGCAAAAGTTTAGTCGCCCCCCCCTTAAGGCATAAAATTGGGCCTAAGTTAAGGTTTGGATTATGTACCAGAAAGGAATATAGGCATGTATCAAAAGAAATAGAGAAGTTTAAGCTAACGACAGTTA
>JASAND010027429.1:0-11389 GCA_030248195.1 Trissonchulus latispiculum | reverse complement strand
ATACATAACAAAAACTTATCACGTTGAATGGACACTGGCACCTAACAGTCAGCCACGGCCTGGAGCAGATCTGGATTTACTTTAGTGGTGGTGGGAGGTGAGGCGACCCCCACTTTTCCGGCATCTCAACTCGGCCCCACCCCCACCCCCAAACATTTTGCTTCCCCCTGCCGCTCACAACAGTTGCCCAAAAACTTTTCGGCTTCCCCATAATGTTTTGGCCCAAAAAAGTCTATTTTGGCACTAAAATTGAAATTGTGAGCACTTTTTTTCTTGGCTATAACAGTAAGAAAACAGGCTACTTTTACTATTAATATATATTTTTTGACAAAGACCGCTTTGGGTTCTAACCCATATTTTAATCCCCTCATTTTTTATTGCCTGAAGTAAACCCATGAAGGTAGTGCAAAATATAAAAGTTACTTCAGTTTAAGTTTAGCTTAATCTTCAATAGCAGAAACCAAACTAAACAGATAGAAATTTGTCACGTTGATACATTTCAAAGCGGAAAACTAAAATTAGTTGAAACATGTCCCAGGGCTTTTCGCTAAAAACGCAAATGCAAGCAAATATATAAGTTAACTGCACATTATCTGGAAACTGCAAAAAATTTTGTTAACAGTGTAACGTTAGAGAAAGTTTGGAACATTTTACATCACCCAGAACCGCACACAATCCGCAACGGACGAGCGCGGACTCAGATCACACTCAGATCAAAACGGTGAACATGCTCAGGCGTTCTCAAACGAAACAAAAAACGGCACGCTCTTCAGCAATTTTGCTGCAAAATGTACAATTTTAAGCAAATTTTAGCAGTTTTTCGAAGTGTCCTGCTTTTAGAGGCTTTGAACAAATATATACCTAAAAACATCCTGACTATGCTGAAAAATCTGCGGAAAGACTTTTTAAAATTTTTCTAACTGGTCAGTGTACACCTTAGAACAGGACCACCAGTTAAGCTATGAGGAAGATCTCATTACTCAACATTAATGTTTACGTGGATATATATATATATATATATGTATATATATATATATATACTAAACTGTGACGTAAATTTCCAAAATAGAAAATCCGTAATTTTTCTAAAACAAATTAATGTAAACAGCGTAAATAAATAGCATATCGTGGGGGACTAGGGGGTACAGGTCACCCTACCGGATCGGCAAACACCCATAGACCTCTTCAGCGAACGGTGAAAACAGGGTACACCTGGGCTTATTCTACTAGCCGGGCCTACCCCCCATAACGACCTTCTCCCCCCAAGAAAAGTGGGTGCCCCTTTTACTACTAACTTTTGGCCGAAAAATAGCTCACAAGCTAAATTTTCAACTTCTGGCTTATAATTTTTACCCAATTTTTGCTTTTTTGACACTAATTTGCTTTTCTGCACTAAAAACTAACTTTTCGGCTACAACCATAAAAATTGTGCAATTTCAATTTTTGAAAAATTCTCGCCCTCCTCCTCTCTCCAACATGACTAACCCCCAGTCCCAACTCCAACAGAAATTCCCTAGAATAAGCCTAGCAGACTTCTAAGCAATTGCAAGCAACATTCGCGCATCTTCAGCACATCTTAGCAAAATTCCAATTCCTTTGTAATTAATCTCTAAAGATCGCTTAAAATTTTAAGTTTTTGCCAATTTTAGTTGCAAATGGTAGGCAACGTTTGCTCATTTCGGAGTAGTCCCATTAACATTTCAGAGTCTTCGGGATAGTCTGCGGAGAAGTCTGCAGATAGTCTGCGGATAGAAGTCGGAGAAGACTCCTCCATAGAAGCGGGTACCGTGCCAATGTATGACAGTAGACTATGTGTTAATGTAAAAGTCCTTTAGAAGAAGGGCCTTATCCTTCTGAAGTTCGAAATTGCATCCCCTCGCATCAGTTGTAGCTCTTCAACGATTACAAAAATTCTTTTGAATGTTTTGAGCAGGCCCTCCTAAAGCGATCGCTGCTCGGCGTCCCTTCCCTCAAGCTTAAATAATTCACAGACAGAATAGAAATAACAGACAAAAGCACTACAGCGAATATAAACAAAAAATCAACATTTTACGTCTTAACTACGTATTATATACTCAAATATTAAGTTGTTCAATATCACTAAAATCTAAATACTTTATTCTCCAACCATGAAAAATCAAATGACGATTGGCCAAAACAGGATCAGCGAAATTGCTTGACAGTTTCTCTGATTTATAGAAAATGTCTGACGTTCGCTCAGATAAAGGCACGGTTCCAGAAAAATACATCCTGACGTCTTTCTCCAGTGACGACGACAAACGCCAAAGTAGGTTTTGTCTGGCACTGTAGAACAAATATCCAAGGGAGACATTTTGAAATGGGAATTTCAAACTGTTGTTAACTCCAAAGGATTTCAGCCGGAAAAAACGATAACCAACAAAATACATAGCAAACAGTGAGCGATCGGAATAGTGAAATTCAGTTATTTCAAGCAGCTGAAGAGACTGAAGACAGTTTGCCAAGACTTCGGCGCCAATTCTTTTTTCCTCATCAGAACACTTTCGGACGTCCAGGGTAAGTGAGGTTAAACAGTCGCCATATCGCTCAATAAACTGAGGCAAACAAGTGGATATACTGTTATTCGTAAAGATGTCGCAGCAGGTGACTTCCAAATGACGCAAACTAGGACTATCCATATCTAGGCTTCCAAGCAGAGCCCAAGGATCGCAACCAAAAGGGAAATTCCTTGGGCGAATGCTTCCGTCTTTGACGACAATCCTTCGAAGAAGCTTTCCAGTGGATGCAGAACAACTGATCTCTCCTTCTCTGCCCTTGTAACACTGGAATTCCAGGCATTCCAGTAAGGACAATTTGAGGACAACTGCTACGGATAGCTCTAAATCAAGCAGTACCTTCAAATCGATATGCTTCAGATTACAGAAATACTTCGATAGGGCTGTGAAAAATACGACCGGATCATGTTTCACAATCAACGTCAGTCTCAAATACTGGACGGCGGAAACAGTAGAGAAAGGTTCAGGCAAAACTAAATCGTCAGATCCATTCCAAATGAGATCGCTAACGATCAGCTTCCGCAACGACTCAAGTGAGGTCAAACGGAAGAGATGATGTGCATCGTTATTAGCAGAACAGTGTAGCCGGACTTCCGTAAGTCCAGGATTTTGAATGGCAAAGTGTTGGAGGATAGGTGCCAGACTCCCAGTAAATGAGTTAGTGTTAACAGATAGGATTTCCAAAGCACCGCCTGACGCCAACGGACTCCATGCTGATAGATCCCCCACATAATCACAAATTTTAAGACGCTTGAGTTGAAGGGGAGGGAGTGGGAAATCACGAAAACTGTTCCGGATGATCTGATCCAAAAATCTTGGAGTATTAAGCATCAACCCCTCGATATTGCTTCCGGATAATCTACGCATCACTTGCACAACGTCAGTGCAATTAGCTAGACTAATGGAACGAATACAGGCGGGCAAGATTGGGCGCAACTCTTCAAGACTGTAACTTCTGGCAATAGATGGCCACTGAAAGCGGTCTAGCGTACACGATTCTGCCAGACTCCAGACGTCTCTTTCCTCCAGTTTGCAAAACAGTCCACCGCCAAAACAGATAAGCGACTTCAGATCTGGACAACAGTGTGCCAATGTTGACAGCAAAGTGGACAGAAAGTTTTCCGGAATGCAAACGCTACCACCGGCATTCGTCAGATATAAATGACGAAGTCCCCGGGGATAAACAGAAAAATATGGTTGACACTGAATAAAGGTCAATACTCCTTCTGGGAAGACGGCCGGAGTTGGGAAAGTTAGAGTGAGAGTATTCAAATTAGGCAACCACTGACTGATAGTTTCCATCAAATCAGAACCAACTGACGAAATAAGATGAAGTTTTGATAGGTTCAAAAATCTTGGCTGAGCCCATCTGATGAGTTGATCCATTGTGATAGGACCAGAATAAGACTCTTCCAATCCAATCATCAGTTCACCAATCTCAGCATAGGATTGAAACGTGAGATGATCAAAATCTCTGCAAAGAGATCCTTCCAGGGGGATTCGATCACGCCAAGGAATATAGGAAAGTATTTTCAGAATGATTTCTCTTGGAAGCTGTTGCAAATCCATTACCCGATCTTCTAGCCTGAAAAATCAAAACACGTAAAGACAAAGAATCATATCTTCATTTATTATCATCATACATTCACAATTCCGTATTACAATCTGACGACGTATAAAACTTCGTGTAGCGTTCACAAAAAGCAGCATCGGATAATTTCAGGAAAGCCCTCAGGCTCTTTGATAAAATATGCCAGTTTTAAAAATCCTGCTTCGTCAGAGCGGTGTCATCTGAAAATGATATATATATATATATATATATATATATATATATATATATATATATATATATATATATATATATATATATATATATATATATATATATATATATATATATATATATATATATATATATATATATATATATATATATATATATATATATATATATATATATATATATATATATATATATATATATATATATATATATATATATATATATATATATAGTCACGGGGGGGGGGGGGAACATGAATAGGGATGCAAGCCTCCAACTTTTTCTTCGTTTTCTTCGTTTGGATTTGGATCGGCTTGAGTATACCGTTATGTACCGTGGGCAAATACCTATTCAATCGTATATTCAAACTTCTCTTATACCTCTCTCAGCTTTGGGAGTAACAGGATTTGTCCATGTTTTTTGCCTACAAATCGGGGAAAAATATGGCACGAATTTCTACTAATCGACCATTTAAAGTGCTTTAAAAGCATTGTTTCAGCTGTTTCCAGCGTGCAAAACTACCTAGGCACCCTTCTAACCTCACAGCAAGTCACAGCAAGTTTAAAAACCGATTTTTGGTCAAAATGCCAAATTCGCCGTACCTAAGCTGTTTGTTGGGTATGAAACCTACTGGGAACTAGCCATAATATGCAGAATATCGCTAGAAATAGGTTAGTTGTGTTGCAAATTGCAATATTAAATCATTTTTATTTTTTGAAAATTTTCATTTTTACCATTGAAAGTTATGAAACCTAGCATGTTGATGCTGCAAATAAAATTTTGAAGCTAGCAGCTTTAAAAATGCTCAAAATTTGCATATTTTGAGGTTCTTAATGGTTTTAAAGCACTTGCTGTTTCTAATGGGCTATACTAGGCAGCTGTAGCTGCTATGGTTGGGGAGTAGGCGACAATGTTTTCCCCCTTCTTTTCCGTCATGTCCCCCCCCCGATTACATTCAGCCAAAATCCAAGCAGTTTTAGTTTATTATGCATACAACGCCAACAAACAGAAATGTTTTTCCAAAACTCCCACGCCGGGCGCGAACCTCCCCAGGAAAACATCTCTGAAAATACCCAGTCGTGCAGCCTTTTACAACTACCACATCCATTAGTGCCAGATAGTAGGATTCGTCAGCTGGGGGAAGCTGATTTTTTTTAAATAATGTATATACATAACACATGGGTGAGCGTATTCAGAAGGTAGGACATGCCATGTGGGCCCAATTTGGGGAGGGGGTTTAAGCGTGTATATTTAACACTTGCATGTAAAAACATGCTAAGCCAGAGTTGTATGCGGGCCGCTTTTTCCGGCCCGCGCCCGGCCCGCAGCCCGCACCTCATGACCACGGCACGCAACACTCCGGCCCGCGGCCCGCACACGCGTAAACCGGCCCGCAGGTACCCGCACGTAAAAATTGCTACCTATGTAGTTCCTGAGCATCAAAACTGATGTATATATTTTGAAAGATTTCCGGATCCCGCAAATTTTTCTGTGCGTCTGATTTGAACTTAGTTGTCTACCAATTTACTGTTCTTAAAGTGGTAACAAAAGCTTATTCCCTTAACTAAAAGGGTACACCATGAAAATTTTCTTGGGCAGGGATTTTGCTCATTTCTTCAAATGTTTGTCGCATATATCCTTGACAGTGAGTATCAGCACTTAACGAGCTTAACTAACCACCTGTTAATTGTATGAAAAATGAAAATTGGTTTTGAAAGCGGCGGCGCCGTAGCAAACGCAGACAGTTTTCTCCATAACGCCCTGGGGTCTTGTCTCAATTACCCTCCACCACTCAAAATCCTTAAAACTTAAGCAAATGAAATAAAAGTTGGTATGGGTATATATGTTTTCGACTATGATGAGTTCAAATATTGCAAAATGTTTCGATTTCGCGAAATACAATTTTTTCGATTTCGCGAAATACAATTTTTTCGATTTCTAAGGGGGACCAAGGAAAACCGAAAAACTTTTTGTCTTCGATTTTGCTGAAAAGTTGTATATAGGGGTTTTCGGGGTCGTAGAACTCGAACCTGAAGTATGTTTTTTGATTCAGCTTTTCGTTAGCTCAGCATAAGCCTGCAACTTAAGCTTAAAACGAAAACTTATATTAAGCTAACGAAAAGCTGAATCGAAAAACGGACTTCAGGTTCTTGTGCTACGACCACGAAAACGCCAATACAACTTTTCAGCAAAGTCGAAGACAAAAATTTTTCGGTTTACCTTGGTCTAGAGCTGGGGCCGGTTCCAATTTTCGAAACCGGTTCCGGTTCCGGTTCTAGGGTACCGGTTCCGGTTCCGGTTCCGGTTCCGGTTCTAGCTTCCGGTTCCCGGTTCCAAGTACAAAATTTGTAGTGATAATTTTCTTTGTTATTTAACATTTGCTGTAGACCCCTATAGGGCTTATACAATCAAAATGAAGAAGCATTGGTATAAATCAATTGGATTATACATACAGCAACTAGACAACAGTTTTTTAATTTTTTGAATCAATTTTCGATTTGTTACTGTAGAACATTTTTGGACATCTTGTAACCTACCATACCTTACATTGAAATTTTTAATATTTACTTTTGTCATAAGAAACAAAATTGTTTCGGCAGTTGACTGTTCAATGGTACTGTGTATCAAAATGTTTATGATGCCTGTATGGTACAACCTGAAATTATGGATTTGAAAAAAATGAACAAACAGCGCGGTATATCAACAGCGACTACCAACCCAAAGAAATCTTAAAAGCAGGAAAATATTTCAAAAATTTATAAGAATTGCTGAAAGCTTAGTTTTAAATTTCTTTTAACTAACTTTTTAACTAACTTTTAACTAACTACGGTCGCTTCCGAAAGATGTTTCCAGAAATTTTAAATGTAGTTAATATATTTGAAAATAGGAAATATTAAAATTTAATTTAGTGCTCTTTCACACAGACACACCTCTATGTAAGTATTTAGTTCCTAACAACAGATTAGTTATGCCGACGTCTCTTTCTATTAATATGCACCTTCACTCTTACGAAAAAAGTTCCTGAAAAATAGGAAAATAGGTACTAGCAGTTTTCAAATGTTTTTGCTCCTGCAAAATTTAAATTGTTCTTCGGAGATGTTACTCCAGCTTAGGTCCAAAGAATAATTGAAGGCGTTCTTATATGAAGCTGCGTTTTGGAAGCAAAAGTAATGAGATTAATGAAAATAAAACTATATACAAACTTATAGTCTTTCGATTGCTCTAACCAAAACTTAAAAAATGTGCTCTTCAAAGTATTCTTCGATTCCTTGCGGTTTAAGTAATAATAAGGAAAATTGATTTTCAAGGCTCGTTTGATTTTGGCTTGATTTGGTTTGCTTTTCGAGTTTGATGTGTCTGCTCCGCAGCATCTCTGCCTAAGCACAGCAACACGAAATTTTGAACATGGCGGCTAGATTCATGAACACGGATTCCTCTCAACTCATCCCAGCAATTAGATAGCGTCTTTACGCACACATTTTTGAGAAAACTGTTCAGAGAAATTTTTAAGTTTTGTGTTTAATTTTGTTCGAGAGAAATACAAGCGTCCAAACTTGAAGCTTTTGGCGAAATTCGAATAAAATTTACATTTTCTCAAAATATTGAGCTTGTTTGTTCATTAAGCAATTTCAGAACAAATAGCCTTCGGGAAACGCTTTTTGTAGCGTGAACTGAGATCGCCAATCTTTAGCTTCCCACACATGGAGAAATCAATCCCTGTTCAAAGCTTGTTTTCGTGTGATCGCATGTCCAAGTCGAACATTTGATTTGAGACTGGCGTACTCTGCATACTTGTAGTAACTTTAAAATTATTAAATTTAACTAAGCTTTAAAATTATTTAAAAATTATCGCTGAACTCCAAAAATTGAATAAGTCTTTCAAAGTTTGCTGCACGTACTACCATCAACACATTCTGGTCATTTTAGATTCAGTTTAGCTTGAGTCGAAATCCTGCAATAAATACAAAAATCTTCCGTATTAATATTAAAGCAGTTAACTAAGTGAGAATAAACAAATATTTAGAATATTCGTTCATCGAGCTCTTCGTTAAGTCTTCTTGAAATGTACACAACTATTCGTATGTAGTAATCCACCGATTTCGAATTATTCGCTAATGATTCTACATTCGTGCCAACGCAGTTCCCAGCTTCAACTGCAGAGACAAGAAAATCATGAATCAGAATCAAATGCTGCTAGATTATGAGATCCAGGCCCAAAATCCAACTATTGCAAATTTTACATTTGGCAAAAATTTTACTTCAAGCTCAATTTTTGAGCCTGGAACCGTCCGGTTCCAAATTCTACCGGTTCCGGTTCCGGTTCCGGTTCTAAAAATCCTTCCGGTTCGGTTCCGGTTCCGGTTCCGGTTCCAACCGGTTCTAGGCCCCAGCTCTACCTTGGTCCCCCCTTAGAAATCGAAAAAAACGAATTTCACGAAATCGAAAAATTTAGCGATATTTGAACTACGTAGTCGAAAACGTATCCCTAACAAATTTTAGCTCATTTGGTCAAGCTTTAAGGATTTTGAGTGGTAGTGGGGAGGGGGTAATCGAGATAAGACCCATTTTGCTGTGGAACTTCAGTAAGACATTATCATGGATTTATATTTATGTGCAAAAACAATAATACTTAAGTCATACACATAAGGTTAATACTCGATCCGCTGATAATGCCAACTGAGTATATATATATATATATATAGTGCATACTGAACGTATCGAATGGCAATAACGAAGTCAAATAGTCTTTAAAAATTGGAAATATTGCCTCCATTTGCATAAGATTTGGAATGTATGAAATTTCTAGAAAGCAAAATTAGCCCAGGAAAGTAGCCAAAAATCGGCCCGCATCGGCCCGTGCGGCCCGCGCGGGTAGTAAAATTCGGCCCGCCCCACCCCGCCCCGCGGGTACCCGCGGCCCGCATACAACTCTGTGCTAAGCGAGTGAGTGACCACCGTTTGGGACTATGTACCCATATAGGGGCGGTGTGAGAGGGGGTCAATTCGTGGGGGGGGGGTCAGCCGATAGCGCGCATAGCATAGTTTTGACCTTCACTGCATAGAGTATTAGGATTGTCATACTCTTATCATTATGTACTCTTGCTGCCAGTGATACAGGGTATGGGGGAGAAGTCTTTCAGAAAAATATATTGTATAGGTTTAAAAAAACTACGGTTTGGAAGCTTTTCGGCTAACGTTTCATACTATTTAAGCAGAGCCGGCAAAGGTAAAAGGTATGGTAACGGTTTAACCATAAAGTAAAGATATCTCCGCCTCGCCGCAGGACATGTGGTGCCGGCCGGTGCCCAACCTCAAATTTTCAGTCTCCTATCCCAGTAGTGTTCCCTTAAGGTGCCGGTTCGGGTTCGGGTTTTTGGGCTTTAAAAGCGCAATTGTCGTTGAAATTCATTCAAATTTGCTACAATTAAATCATTTAGCATATCAAATATATTATAGAAAAGTCGCGGTTTGAAAATTTGAGTTTTGGAGAAATTAGCTTTAATCCACCATAAGTTGCACTGTGGCTAGCCTACATGGATGAACTTAAGTCATTCGAATCCTCTCATCAAGACCTACAACTTTGCTTTTGAGAGCAGGGTTTTTTTTTGGTTTTCGGATTTGCGTCAACCTTGCGTCCCGCTAAGTTTAAGTTGCGTCCGGTTAAGAAATTTTGCGTCCAGGTAGAATTTTTGTTTTATCGTGTTTTCTGTGCAAAAAATTGATTTATATCAAAATTTTGATAATTTCTTTAGTGTAACACTATTTAGACTATTTAGAAACTTGATGCTGCTTAACATTAATGCAGGAATACAAAGGTACCTATAGAACAGCGATGAGGGCAACGTACACGACGGGGGGTCTGGGGGGCAGAGCCCCCCAGAAGTTGAAGAATTTTTTGCAATTCCAGAATAATCCGCAATGGAAATGTTTAAAAAGATTTTATTTGGCACCTGTTGCATCTAACGCAATACCTTGAGTAATTTTCAATATTATTGACACGCATTATTCCGATATTTCAATGTCATACATAGTTAAACCAACTAAAGTATTAAAAATTAATGAAATATTTATGAATAGCATTGAGAAAAAGATAGTAAATATCAAACATACATTCAGTTTCAAAAACTCTGAGAACTTCTGATCCCTGAAAACAGTATAGAAAGTGAGTACCGGGGGCGGGGGGTCTGGGGGGCGGAGCCCCCCAGAAGTTGGAGATTTTTTGGCAATTACGAATTGAATCCGTAATGGAAATGTTTAAAAAGATTAATTTAGCGTCTGGAGCATCTAACGCATTTTGCGCGTAATTTTCGATTGTATTGATACACATGATTCTGATGTTTCAATGTTATAGATAAACTAATTACGGTATTAAAAATTAATGAAATAGTTATTAAATGAATATCACTAAGAAGAAAGGTAGTAAATATGAAAACACAAAGTCCATTTTCAAAACTCTGAGAATTACTGATTCCTCGAAAGATTAGTATAAAAGACCAGCGGGGGGTCTGGGGGGCGGAGCCCCCCAGAAGTTGGAGATTTTTTTGCAATTAGGAATAAATCCGTAATAAAAATGTTGAAAAGAATTAATTTGGTATCTGTTACATCTAACTAAAGCATCAAATGCTATTTCGTTCTTTGCGTAAATTGCAGCGTGTACGCGTGGTGTAGTATTATTCTTCAAAATTGTGTTAAAAACTCAAATGTTCACGGTTATGCACATTGTAATGTTTTACTTATTGATGTGAAATTTGCGAGTTCAAAAAGATCTATGGATATAGCTGGACAACGACTTAACAAGTAACATTGAGACATGACCTTGCACCTTAGCATTCCACGACAAAGTGGTAAACACCAGGGGTCTGGGGGCGGAGCCCCCAGAACTCGAAGAAATTTTTGGAAAAAACGGAAAAATTGGTACTGGAAAGATTTAAAGTTTTTACTCTTACAAAAGTGAATTTTCTCCCGAAATAACGTTGCGTCTAGCTTGCGTCCCGTTAAAATTTCGTTGCGTCCAGATAAGAAACTTTGCGTCCAGACGCACATCTGGACGCAAAAAAAAACCCTGTTTGAG
>JASAND010027428.1:0-58763 GCA_030248195.1 Trissonchulus latispiculum | reverse complement strand
CCGACGGAAGTAACCACTGGTTACTATGGTCTAGGTGGCCTATTGACCAGTGGTCAAACCCCTTAAAACAGCGTTTTCGGGGTTTTGATTGGGGGCATATATAGTAAATCCAAATCGACTACGCTCGTTTCAATGAGCATATTTTCAGAATCGGCTGAAGTGATCACTGGTTGCTACGGGCTAGGTGGCACCAGTGGTCAAACCCCCTAAACCAGCGTTTTCCGAGGTTTTGGTTGGGGGCATATATAGTAAATCGACTACGCTCGTTTCAATGAGCATATTTTCAGACCCGACGGAAGTGACCACTGGTCACTATGTCTAGGTGGCCTATTGACCAGTGGTCAAACCCCCTAAAATAGCGTTTTCCGGGATTTTGGTTGGGGCCATATATATAGTAAATCGACTACGCTCGTTCCAATGAGCATATTTTCAGAACCGACGGAAGTAGCCACTGGTCACTATGGTCTAGGTGGCCTATTGACCAGTGGTCGAACCCCCTAAAACAGCGTTTTTCGAGGTTTTGGTTGGGGGCATATACAGTAAATCGACTACGCTCGTTTCAATGAGCATATTTTCAGACCCGACGGAAGTAGCCACTGGTCACTATGGTCTAGGTGGCCTATTGACCAGTGGTCGAACCCCCTAAAACAGCGTTTTTCGAGGTTTTGGTTGGGGGCATATATATATATATATAGTAAATTGACTACGCTCGTTTCAATGAGAATATTTTCAGAACCGACGGAAGTAACCACTGGTTACTATGGTCTACGTGGCCTATTGACCAGTGGTCAAACCCTCTAAAACAGCTTTTTCGGGGTTTTGGTTAGGGGCATCTATAGTAAATCGACTACGCTCGTTTCAATGAGCATATTTTCAGAATCGGCTGAAGTGATCACTGGTTGCTACGGGCTAGGTGGCACCAGTGGTCAAACCCCCTAAACCAGCGTTTTCCGAGGTTTTGGTTGGGGGCATATATAGTAAATCGACTACGCTCGTTTCAATGAGCATATTTTCAGACCCGACGGAAGTGACCACTGGTCACTATGTCTAGGTGGCCTATTGACCAGTGGTCAAACCCCCTAAAATAGCGTTTTCCGGGATTTTGGTTGGGGCCATAT
Organism: Trissonchulus latispiculum; assembly: GCA_030248195.1. Classification (NCBI taxonomy): domain Eukaryota; kingdom Metazoa; phylum Nematoda; class Enoplea; order Enoplida; family Ironidae; genus Trissonchulus; species Trissonchulus latispiculum. The sequence goes on along the minus strand of JASAND010027428.1, from coordinate 57,645 downwards.
ATAGTAAATCGACTACGCTCGTTCCAATGAGCATATTTTCAGAACCGACGGAAGTAGCCACTGGTCACTATGGTCTAGGTGGCCTATTGACCAGTGGTCGAACCCCCTAAAACAGCGTTTTTCGAGGTTTTGGTTGGGGGCATATATATATAGTAAATTGACTACGCTCGTTTCAATGAGCATATTTTCAGAACCGACGGAAGTAACCACTGGTTACTATGGTCTAGGTGGCCTATTGACCAGTGGTCAAACCCCTTAAAACAGCGTTTTCGGGGTTTTGATTGGGGGCATATATAGTAAATCCAAATCGACTACGCTCGTTTCAATGAGCATATTTTCAGAATCGGCTGAAGTGATCACTGGTTGCTACGGGCTAGGTGGCCTATTGACCAGTAACCCCCGAAGACAGTGGTCATTGTTTGGAATAGAGAATCTTCTGGGAGTAATAAATTGCAGACTACTTCTGCCTAAGAGCAGCGCTCCCAAAAATTGGAAGAAGGACAAGTAGGAAAAATGCTCCTTGCAGTCGCATGTAAAATGCAATATGAGCTATTATGGTCAACATTTAAATATGTCAAGGACAAGATTTAAAACGTCTAATATGAGCCAGCATCTAAATCGGTAAAGGACAAGCTGTAACTGGCTAATATCAGCCGCCACGTTTCTCTTGGGCTCATATTGACGCGAGGATACTAAGTTGAGTTAGCTGTTTTTCACTTTTCAAATTCGCATGTACAGACATACGTGTGGTCTTGATACAATAAGTAAAGTCAATCCGTGGGTAAGCACACATCTTTTTACACATCAGCTGTGTATTTTATTGTATAAGTGCTGTGTACAGTAAGCCGATACTGAAGACTTGAAGAATACCGGTTTACAGGAGCTTTATGCATTTGTTTCTAGTTTGCAGTGTGTGTCTATGATTTGGAAAACTGGTATATATACTAAATGTATATGCCACTTGATTCAACTTTAAAGGGGAGAACTTTAGCTGCTTAAAGTGTTCACATATATACGTTAAATAGGGTGTTTGAGCTAGTGAAATTAGATTCAGACAGGACACCTATAACCAAACATTATATGAAGCTAATGACATTACGCAAGACGGTGAGGATTTGTTCAGACTTGGGATTGGGAATAAAAGTAAGGAGTCTGTAGACAAGATGGTAAGAGGTCGTCGTGATGTCAAGCCGTTGAAACCACGGCAGCGAGCGTCAATATGAGCCCAAGAGAAACGTGGCGGCTCATATTAGCCAGTTACAGCTTGTCCTTTACCGATTTAGATGCTGGCTCATATTAGACGTTTTAAATCTTGTCCTTGACATATTTAAATGTTGACCATCATAGCTCATATTGCATTTTACATGCGACTGCAAGGAGCATTTTTCCTACTTATATATATGGCCGAGTGGTCTAAGGCGCTGGTCAGAACTTCCGATCTTACGGTCGGTGGTTCGATCCCCAGAGGCCACAAAGCTTTCTCGACTCTAGCCAACCCAGCTATCTATCCTTAACTGGTCGGTAAATGGTGGGACGGTGGGAAGGTAACAGGAGTCTGTGTAGAAGGGCCGGCCCCCCCTTCCACGGATGCAGTCATCATTTGAGGTGACACTCCTGGCTCGACGGCTGAGAACCGGGGACGAGCACCGGCACCCCATGTCCTGTGGCAGGACGGAGATATCTCCTGGGGTAAACCTTTACCTTTTTTGTATATATATACACTCAGAATCGTCAGAAACTCGAGATTTCGAAAATCCGTAAAACTCCGGAATTGCGGGTTTCATTCACGAAAAATCTAAAATTTTCAATTTTTCGCCCAGTTTTTATCAGAAGCAAAATTTTGTTTCCACGACCTAATAGAGCTGGTCCCGCTGCACATTTTTGCTCTTAAAAAGTTTTCACGAAAATGCATCCAATTTCCGGAATTCCGGGTTTTTGAAATTTCCGGATTTCAAAAATTTTGTCCAGATGGGTACGTATATATCATTCTAGAGCTCTTAGGGAGCTGAACAACTTTTGTAATAAAACGAACTCTTGAAAATGTACCCAATTCCTGGAATTCGCGAAAACTGGATTTTCCTGATTTGAAAAATTTTCTCCGACACCCCGCAATATGGGTATCATTTGAAAGCTCTTGAGGGGCTGAACAAATCTTATAATAGAACCAATACCTAAAAATGCACCAAATTTCCGTAATTCGCTAAAAACCTCCAAGGTTGAGTTTAATCCGGAAATTGTGAATTCCTGGAATTTGGTCCTTTTTAAGCATTGGTTGGTTCTATTATACGATTTTTGGTCTGCTCCTCAAGAGCTTTCAAATGATATATACCGATATTGTGGAGTGTTGGAGAAAATTTATAAAATTCGGAAAATCCGGTTTTCGCGAATTCCAGGAATTGAGTGCACTTTCAAGAGTTCGTTCTATTACAAAGCTGTTCAGCTCGCTAAGAGCTTTCGATGATATCTCTCTTGCGGGTATTGGGCAGAATTTTTGAAATCCGGAAATTTTGAAAACCCGGAATTTCGGAAATTGGATGAATTTTCGTGAAAACTTTGTAGGAGCAAAAATGTGCAGCGGGATCTGCTCTATTCGATCGTAGAAACAAAATATTGATTGCGATAAAAACCAGGCGACAAACTGAAAGTTTTAAATTTTTTGTGAATGAAACAGAGAATTCCGGATTTTTACGGATTTTCGAAATCACGATTTTCTGCGATTCTGAAAATATATATACATTGTTGGCTGGCATTTTTTTAGGGTTTTGAAAGTGGGGGGGAAGTGGGGGGCTTCCGAAAAGTGGGGGGGGGCGAGTCCAAGGTACAAAACACCAAACGTTTTAGCGAAAAATTAGCATTTTTAGGTAAAAACACAAAAAATCGCTATTTTTAAGCTTAAAATTAACTCCATAATTAAATGATATAATTAACTTAATTAATTAAATTAATTAACTAAATTAATAATTAATTAATTAAATTAGTTGACTCCTAATTAAGTTAAGTCCATAAATTAGCTAAAAATTCAGAAAATTTTGGAAAATTTGACCTCAAAAACTTAATTTTTCGACACTTTTGGGCAACCCCCAAAAAGTGGGGGGCCTTTTGCCGAAAAGTGGGGGGGCCCCACCCCTACCCCCACTAAAAAATGCCAGGTTGGGGGTTATTCCAAAGGTTAATCTGCTATAAACGGCCAAAGTTTGTACACACATGTTTTGGTCGTACTATAGTGCCTTAGACCACACACCCGTCATTCTTTTCTTTGCTCTTTTAGAGCATTTCATATTTATGATTCTTTCATTTTATCGTGCCGTATGATGTCACCTTCTGTTTCAGGAATCCACGAGGGAACACTAACGATGGTTCTGGTCCAGGATTTCGTGGAAGGTCCGGTGCCCTACGTGGTCCTAGGCGCCCTGGAGCCGGCCGGGGCAGTTTCCCAGATCGGGGAAACGGCCGATCGGCCCGGGCAATCCTACCCCCTCCTCCTATTGACGTCGTGCGACCCATGAGCTTTGAACGAATTCGTGCCCTGGCCTCAGAAAATGCCCTGGATGCCCTTCTAGGGCTCACTGCCGACGGCAGTTTCTATGCCCGGCTGGACAGTTATGGTGCCGCTCTGGCGGCTGACGGACTGAATTCCTGCCGACGGCGCGGTGCGGGCCGGACTACCGTGCTGGAGTGCGGCATTTTGAAGGCTCTGGCCCGTGCCCTGGAATGCAACGCGTCGGCCTACCGTGCCTCTGTCCATGAACTGTTGGAACGCTTCACCCGGTCCTCCTACCTGTCCCCCCACCTGGAACGGGAACTGCCCCTCTGGTATCTGGTGGATCTGGACAGGACGGAAAATCGGGAACGAGTTCAGCGAAATCTGGACTGTCTGATTTCCATTCTGATTGTGACGCTGCAGGTCGCTCCGGCCTATCTCAGTCAGGTGTCTGGTCTTCTGCCAGTGTTGCGAGACTGCTGGCGAAACATTGAACGCGAAGAGCATCTGAAGGGTTTTGGTGAGCGATTGCTGGGGCGCTACCAGGATCTGATGGAAATCGAATCCATCTTGATTGCTGAGCAGAAGCGACAGCTGAGAAACAATTCGGTCGAGCTAACGACTGCGGTGTCTCGTCGTCGACTTGTGGAAGAAGCCGCACCTCCACCGGAGAACTATCGAACCCTCAGCATCGTTCCCAGATCCGAGGATCTGGTCCTGGAGGACCTCCCCTACCTTCGGGCCAACATTGTGAAGGGTCGCTATGAGGACGTTGGTCACTATCTGGATGTCCAGTTCCGTCTACTCAGAGAAGATTTTCTAGCGCACCTGCGGAAGGGAATTCAGGCCATTCGACGCGGCAACGTTGACGATCGTTCCCTGATGCAGGAAGTCCGCGTCTACCGTCGGTGTCAGATCTCAGCTCCAGGCGTTGCCCAAAACGGAGCCCTGGTTCACTGGTTGATGTTCGATGTCTCCGGTTTCAAGAATGTTCGCTGGGAAGTCTCAAAGCGTCTGATGTTTGGCTCCCTTCTCTGCCTGTCCAGTGACAATTTCCAGACCGTTTGGATGTGTACCGTTCACGATCGCAACCCGAGAGATCTCCAGCAGGGCATAGTTACGGTCAGTTTCGATGTGGGATCCCTTGGGATTACGGGTCATTCCAATCAGGGACGTCAGACCTACGTGGCCGTGGAGTCTGCAGCCTACTTCGAGGCCTACCAACACGTTCTGAAGGGTCTGCAGGCCTTCGGGGATCACGAATTGCCCTTCCCAGAGCACCTGGTCCTTTGCCAGACCAACATCGAACCGCCGGCCTATCTGCAGAGTCAGCGCTATCGCCTCAGCCCTGAAAAGCCTGATTTCAGCTGTCTCATGAAGGTGAAATCTCTCAAATTGAAATCTCTGGCACAGCGGCGTCCATCTCACAGAGCGGACGTCCTAGACTTGGCTGCCTGGCCGACAGCGGACCAGCTTGGCCTAGACAGATCCCAGTATGAAGCCCTTCAGTTGGCCCTGACCAAACGGGTTGCCCTAATCCAGGGGCCGCCGGGGACCGGGAAAACCTTCATTGGCTATCGGGTGGCCCAGTTCCTGCTGGCCAACAGCAAACTCCTATACCAGCCGAATCCTAAAGAGCCATCTCCGATACTGGTGGTCTGCTACACCAATCATGCCCTGGACCAGTTTCTGGAAGGAGTTCGGGCTTTTCTGGGTCCTGAGGGAATTGTCCGGGTCGGCGGTCGATGTGCCAATCCAGCCCTACAGGACTGTCTCCTGCCCGCGCGTCGTCGCCAGTGTCTGGGCAGTCGTGATCTGCCGGCTCACATCCGTTTCAGCTACTCTCAGACGCAGGACGACGCGAATCACCATATGCAGCAGATTGAGCTGCTCCGGAAGACCATGGAAATCTCGGCGGGCAGTCTGGTTCGAACCGCCCATCTCTTCGATTACATGACGGATCGGCAGAAGGAGAATCTGTTCAGAGCAGTCTGGCAAAGGGGGACCAGGGACCGAAGGCTGAAAGAGGATGATCTGTTTCGAATTTGGTTGCTGGAGGATTCGGATGAAAATCTGGCGGATCTGTTGGAACGGCTGCACCTGGTTCAGGAACAGCCGGCGGAAGCCGCAGCATCGCAAGCCGAGACTGGTGAAGGAAACGGCGGCGGTGTTGCAGAGGAGGAAGAAGAAGAACCCGACGAAGATGTGGAAGGTGATCTGTTTCGCCAGCGTTGGCATGTTGACGGCGATGATGATGATGATTTGGTCGGTTTTGGTGGTCGTCAAAAGTTTGATCGAGCCCGTTTCGATCAGGAGATTGATCGTCTGGTTCAGCAGCATGTCCTGACCATCCCCACTACCACTGGACTCGACGACGATGGTGACAGGGCGAAACCTCCTGAGAATGGGTGGGAAAAGGTTGGCGGGTCGCGGAAACGTCAACGCGCCCAGGCCGCACGACAACTTGAGCATCTGATTGGCGACCAGGGCCAAATGACTAAGAATGAAGCACAGGCAGTGCGGAATCCGTGGTTGCTGTCGATGAGCGATCGCTGGCGTCTCTATCGGTACTGGCTTCGCCGACATCGAGATCAACTGATGCGGCAGTTGATCCACAGTCAGCAAGGATATCAGCAGTGTCTCCAGAAGCTGGCCGAGCTGCGATCTAGGGAGAATAAGTTCGTCCTGGAACAATCTAGGATCATTGGGATGACGACTACTGGAGCGGCCAGACACCAAGGGATCCTGCAGCTGATCCGACCCAAGATTGTGATCATTGAGGAGGCGGCGGAAGTCCTGGAGTCTCACATTGTCACCAGTCTCAGCGCTGGAACGGAACATTTGATCCTAATCGGGGATCATAAGCAGCTGCGACCCAGCCCAGCTGTCTATAAGCTGGCGAAACGGTACAATTTGGAGATCAGCCTGTTTGAACGGCTGGTCAAGAATGACTTCGATATGGCCACCCTGCAACTGCAGCATCGAATGCGGCCAGAGATTGCGGATATGCTGATGCCACATTTCTACGACGGGTTGCAGAATCATGAATCTGTCCGGAAGTACGAAAATATTCGTGGAATGCGTCGAAATGTTCTGTTTCTGGATCACAGGGAGCTGGAATCGAGCGAAGGCGATCTGAAAAGTCACAAAAATGTCTACGAAGCGGAATACTTGATCAGTCTTTGTCGTTATCTCCTTCAGCAAGGCTACACACCTGATCAGATCACCATGCTCTGTCCCTATACTGGTCAGCTTTTTGAAATCAAAAAAGCTGTCAAGAAAATCGCCAATACGGAGCCGCTGTTGGAATCGGTTCGAGTCACGGCCGTTGACAACTTTCAGGGTGAAGAAAATCATATCATCCTGCTGTCTTTGGTTCGCAGCAACGAGGAAGATAAGCCCGGATTTTTGAAGATCGAAAATCGGGTCTGCGTTGCCCTGTCCCGGGCCAAGGCCGGATTCTATGTCATCGGAAATCTGGACTTCCTCTCCCGGAATTCGGACCTATGGAAACGGATTTGTCAAAGTGCTCAGGAGCGAGGCTGTATCAGCAGTCACCTGGAGGTCTCCTGTCAGATCCATGGTACTTCCACGGTGATCCGAGATCCGACCGATTTCCGGAAATTGGTACCGGAAGGCGGATGTCTGGAACCCTGCCAGTTCCGGTTGGACTGTGGCCATTCCTGTAAACGGATGTGCCACCCGGTGGACCCGGAGCATTTGGAGGCCAAGTGTCTGGAGAAGTGTCCACGAAAGTGTCCTGCCGGCCACGCCTGTCCAAATCGCTGTCACCAGTGCAAACCGAAGTGTCCGCCTTGCTTGGTGAAAGTCCTAAAACGACTGCCCTGCGGTCACCAGAAGGAAGTCCGCTGTCCGGTAAAACCGGACGAGGTTCTGTGCGATGAGCCCTGCCCTAAGGTGCTCAGTTGTGGGCATAAGTGTGCTGCAGGGTGCTCGAGGACTTGCACCAAACAGTGTCAGGAACGCGTCACAAAGACTCGCTCGTCCTGCGGTCATCTGATCGAAGTCAGCTGTTACAAGGATCCCGCTACGGCCTATTGCAGCGAACAGGTGTCCAAAGTGATGCGCGGATGCGGTCATTCCGTGCTGGTCGCCTGCTCCGCCGATGTGGACCAGACCAAATGTCGGGCTCCCTGTCGTGCCACCCTGGCAGCCTGCGGCCATCCCTGCTCGGGTAACTGTACTGACTGTAGACAGGGTCGTCTCCATCAAGTCTGCACCCAGCAGTGCAACAGAATTTTGGTCTGCGGTCATCCCTGTAAGCGCCCCTGCTGCCGATCCTGCCCACCCTGTAAGGAGGTCTGTCAGAATGCCTGCCTTCACAGTCAGTGCAGTCACGGAGGCCTAAAGAAGAACAAGAAGAAGACTGCTGCCAACCAGGGAAGAAAGTGTGGAGAGCCCTGTCCGCCCTGTAAAGAACCGTGCGGCTGGTCTTGCCCCCATTTCCGGTGCGAGCTGCGATGCTGTGAACCCTGTCAACGGCCAGCCTGCGATGAGCCTTGTCCGGAAAAGCTGTCCAAATGCGGTCATCCCTGTATGGGATTGTGTGGAGAAAAATGTCCCAGGATCTGTCGAATTTGTGATCCGAAAAATGAGGCATTTCAGATTCTGTTTGGCGGGGAGGATGAGCCGGATGCTCGATTCATTCGTCTGGAAGACTGCCGACACGTTCTGGAGGTGGGTGCCCTTGACCGGTGGATGGGCATAGGGGATGACGAGAAGGAAGGCGAAGAAGCGGACCAGACCGACTCTGGACCCGATGATAGCTGTGAGATTCAGCTTAAAGCCTGTCCCAAGTGCAAGACGGTGATTCGACGCTCCTTCAGATACGGGAATCTGGTGAAACAGCGGCTGGCAGACATCGAAGCCGTGAAGCTGGCGATGCGATCTCGAGCCGGAACTCCGGATCAGTTGGAACGCCGGGCCAGCATTCTGCTGGATCGATTGGGAATTTTCCCATTGGATTCTGGTGGTCAGCTCAGCCCGTTGCGAGTACTGGACAAGTTGCGATCGGCTGTCAGTGAACAGTTGGAGCAGGAATCGAAATACCTGTCAGATCTGAGCTTGGTGAATCTGGAAAACTGTATCGGATTTTTGTACAGACTGTTGAAACTGTGCACCTATATTCATGATCTGAAGAAGAAGACCTGGCGCCAGACCCTTGGTACTCTTCGGGCCGCCACCGGAAGTGAAACCACTGCGGCTCCCACCACTACCCTCCTGACCATTAGAGGATGGTTTCGCCGCGTGCCAGTCTACGCAGCTGTGTCCAAGAAGCTGCCAGCTGCTACTGCTGCATCTGAAGTCAGAACCCTTCTAGGCCAATTGCAGGACCAGCTGCAGGACGAGATAGTTCAGCTGGTCAGCTGGCTCTACGACAATCTTGACTCCATTGGCTCCCTGTCGGAGCAGTCGATTCAAGAGTTCAGCCAGGAGCTGAATCGAACCGACCTCCTGTGCCAGGTGGGCGTTTTTCTGGCAACCATGGCTGGTCGTCAGCGGAATCTGGAACCGGAAGAGAGTACTCTAGTCCTGGAGGACCTACTGGGTCCACTCTACGGCTCGGAGCCTATAGCTGGGCCGTTGGAACAAATCCTGAGCCAGAAACTGAAATCGCTGAAGGAAAAGTATCCGGAATCCGGTTTGATGATCTCTGACCGAGAACGACAGGAAATTGTCCGGGCTGTGGGCCTTGGCCGCGGGCGGTGGTTCAAGTGTCCCAACGGTGAGTGAATTTTGTGTGTAACGTTTTAATTTGGTCTCTAATTTTCCTGGCTTATTTTTACTGGGGTCCCCCAGGGTATTTTTAGGGATTTTTCCCGGGGGAGGGGCTTCCCGGGGGGGCCCGAGCCCGGGCGGGGGGAGAAGAAATTTTCGGGGGGGGGAAGAAATTTTCGGAGGGGGGATTTTTTGCAAAAATGGGCCAAAAACTGGTATTTTTGGCGTATTTTGCATGATGAAACACGAAAAGTTCTCAAAAATGCCAGGATTTAAGCTAAAAATAGCCATTTTTATGAAAAAATGTAGGCCCAAAATCCCTGGGGAGCGATTTCCGCCCCCCCTGTAAAAAATACCCTGTCCAGTGCTCGTGCGGTTCCTACTTTTCCTACTTTTTTCCTACTTTTTTCCAGATTCCTACTTTTTTCCTACTTGAGGCCAAAAGTTCCTACTTTTTCCTACTTTTTTCCTAGACTGGTAAATTTTGCGGAAACTTTGATTTTAATGCTTACCTCTTACTCGCTGGAAAGGTACACTCTTAGAACACGCATCTTTTATTCCGCATGCCGTGACACGTGTTTGCTAAACAAAACTGAGCTAGTCTGTTTTGTTCAGAACTAATCTCCGTTTAATGTTTAACGTTGAGTATATAGATAGCCTCTTGCTAGAATTATGTATACTTCTTGTAGTGCTGCATGAAGGGCAAGTCTAAAAGCAGAGGGCTGCGTATATTGTGCTCAAAATTGCCATAATGCATGCATAGTACTATTTTAAGGCAGTTTCGTATGGCAATCGCTGTGCTTCCACCCGTGTAGGCTATATCATAGAACAGCACACTTGGAGCTCGTCTCACTTTGGTGCAAGGGCTGCCATGCCATTGTTTTTGCATGTAAGACTTGTGCTGTGTGCTGCTCCTCGGGATAGTCGCCAGTGGCAGCGCCGAGGCCGACGGAACATTTTCTAAAAAGAAGGAGACGTCAGCCGTCGTGATGTCGACCAGGCCTTGAGACTCCTTCTGGTAACTTGGTTGAGTTGTTTTTGACCAGTTTCCTGGCTAACACTTTGCAACGTCGGGTGATGATCATCACATTGTTATATCTAATGCAGCAAACACAACAACAAATTTAAATAACCAGAATCCAAAAACAATCAACTTGAAATTTTTAAATTTGGCTTTCGATTTTTGCACGGTAAAGTTCTTATTGTTGCAGAAAGCGTTATGTAGCATAGTTGGAACCGACACATTTCAATCCCAAGGCTTTTCCCTATATATATTTTTGAAGATTGCAGGCTTCGCGGGGTTTAGATTTTAAATTTAGAGATCTGCTTGGATTTTGGAAGTATATATTTTACGTGATTAACTGGGGTTGATGTTAAGCTTTTCTCGTCAGCTTGGCTTGAAAAGTCATCTGCCCAGTTTTTGTTCCAAAATTGTGTTCTTTGGAACGCATTTCTTGGAAAAGAATAAATTTTAAAAATGAACAAAAAGCTAAATTTGGTTGAGGTTAAAGTTAAAAACAAAGTAGGTCCGTTGTGTGAGTGGAATAATGTCATGCGGTTCAAGGAAATTTTGTGAAGCGGTCAGATGTGAGATGTGGAAGAGGGTTTTGGTCCTAATCCTGCTTCTGGGGCACGAAAATGTAGCGAATTTTGAGAGTTTAATAGACATATATTTATGCACAAAAATGTGTATGCGTAAATTTAAAGATATTGAATGGAGCATCATCAGAAATTAATTTTTTAGGCAATATGTAATAATCGTATTGTAATAATGTAAATGTAATAATAATAATAATAATATCAGAAATCAATTGCTTTGATGCCTTTCCGTCTTTTTCGGTTAAACGTCAAAGTGCGTAGATCGGGGTTTTCTAGAATAGAGTGCATTAACACAATCATGTTACTAACTAACTACGTAGCACTCAACAATTACCTATATATGTTAAAACTCATAATTTTTGGCAAAATTTCTACTTTAAAATTACCTACTTTTTTGCAAAATTCCTACTTTTTGTTCCTACTTTTTCCTACTTTTTTGAAGAAAATTCCTACTTTTATTCCTACTTTTCCAAAATTGGTGCGCACGAGGCCTGCCTGTCCCCTAATTGGCAACCCCCCCTAACCCAGAAACTTGTCAGATCTTACCATTTTTACCCTAAATTTTCAAAAATTATCCGGCTGTTTTAGGTATTTTTTATTTTAGTCTAGAAACACCTAAAATTAGTCATTTTAGCGATTTTTGGCATTTTTAGCAGTTTGCGTCCTTGACTGGCATTTGTTTTTGTTATTCTTTTTTCTTCTTTGCCCCCACTTTTGGACTCCGCCTCCTCTTTTCAGCAAACTCCTATTATCCCAACGGTTTGGCGGTTTTGGTCCTTAGTACCAACCAAATATGGCGAAAAGTTATAATTTGTCAGGGTCAACTTGAAAAAGTGCCTCGATTGCACAACTACGTAGCTTATAAGCTTGACCTGATGGTATCAGTGGTGTAAATTTGTAAATTTGACCCTGCCGGCTACGTACCTTTCTTACCCAAAATAGAGGAAATTTTCAGAACATGTTATAAAGGGCTGTTTCACATTCTGTGACCATTCGCTTGATTTTAATTTAAAAAAAGTTGAACTGCGTGCCTCTAATAGTGTCTGTTTCGAGCTTTAGAACGTGGGTATTGCGGCGAAAATTGAGGTTAACTGCAGATGGGCGATCTCACTGTAGTTAAAAAATCAAAGCTAAGGCTTAGGCTTTGTTTGACGTGTAATTTGAAAATTTCACTTAGCTAGTGTAGGGTATATATGGCTTTGACTTAGCCAGGTGTTGGCTTACAGGTCACCAATATAGTCTTCATTTGTCAACATTTCCAATTCCAATGGTTGCTACTAATTATGAGCATAAAAATGATATTTTTGTAGCATAAAACTGCGCTTTACAAACGGTGCTTGTTTTCCCCCATTACTCTTCGGCGGGGGAGGGGGTGGACCGTTAGCGTACAGAGCACGACTCCCGAGCAGGAGTCTGCGTGTCTGCTGTTACACTCGTATCATTATGTACTCTTGATGTGACTAAGTGTTGAGATATGTACAATTCGGGTTGAGAATGTAATGACAGAAGTTTGAAAAATGCTAATATGAGCTAGACTCCTTTGTACTCCTATTTGGCTCTTTGGAAACTATAGGACGTAGTATCGGGCAAACTGTGACCTGGATCCAGCTCATATTTAGCATAGTGACTCTTTTTTGTCCAGTTGTACTGGTATCTCTATTTCAGGTCACATCTATTGCATCGGTGACTGCGGCGGTGCCATGGAGCGAGCCAAGTGTCCGGACTGCCAGGCGGACATTGGAGGAGAGTCCCACCGGCTTGACCCCTCAAATCGTTTGGCGCCAGAAATGGACGGAGCGACGGAGGCTGCCTGGCCCGGAACCCTGGTTTGAGTATTCCCCCGGTCCCCCCTCACTACCACCGAATTTCTGGGTAGGGATCTTCTATCACGTATGTAGAGTTTTATGCAATTTGTTTTAGTTTAAGTTAGTATAGTAACTAGTGCTACTATCTCCAACGTCGTACGTTTAATGACTGAATGACTCGTTCAGGTTGAGTTACAAACTAACGAAGTCAGATCATTCTAACTTAGAACAATTATACGATGGATAGCTTGGGGATTAGATCACATTAAGTTACAACATTTCCCCTCCAACTATTAACACATAACTACCTCTGACATGTAGACAATACCACAAAAAGTAAAACGTTTTAAAATGAAATGTTTTAGTATTTTAAGTTTTGATTTAAAGAATTATTATATCTTCATTTTCTTCTGCTGACTTCTCGTGAGCTGTTACCGTATTCACTTTGGTAGATTTCCCTCGATAGCAAACCACTGTTTTTTTGTGTTTTTTATTGTGTTTTCGCACACTTTTTTTTAAAAAAACACACAAAATTTTAAAAAAACACACCAAAAAGCACACTCACATTTTCACCTGAAGGAGCGAATTTTTATTAATTTTAAGCCTAATTTTTAAGTTTTTCCAAAAAATTTTGCGCCTTCGGCGCAAGTATTCACTATATATCTATGTTTTTACTTCTGTTTGTTTTCGTCTAGGCATTAGTTTTCGTGTAGCCTTCATTATTCTAAGCAACGGTGTCATTAGGGACTGTATAACCAAATTATTCTATGAAATTACGTTTCCAAATTCTGCAAATGACTGGAATAAAATAAACTGTCGAAAAGTAAAAGGATTGAAGGATTTCAGACCAAAATTGTCACAATTTTCAAAAAATTCTGAACGTCTGGGGGACTCCGCCCCCCAGACCCCCCATTGTAGCGCAAAAAAGACGTCATCAATGCAAATATTTAACGTTCAGAACATTGAAATATCGTTTATGAAGACTGAGCATGCAATATATGCTTTGTACTTCTTCTGTAAAACGCGAAAAATGCTAAATATAGTTTAAAATGCTGTAAAAACCGTTAAAAACGTGTTAAAACTGCGAAAAGCGAATTTCAGGAAAAACACAGATTTTTTAAAAAAACACACATTTTCTTAAAAAACACACTAAAAAGCACAGGTAAAATTTTGAAAAAAAAACCCTGTAGCAAACCCTTGCGAAGTGACCCAGTTTGCCACATGACTTGCATCTTTTACCATTGGCTGGGCAGACTCGACTCTTTGTTGTGTGATCTTTCGATCCGCAGCCACTGCAGTCTTGTTCAGCTTCTTCGTCGGAATCAGAATCTTCCGTGACTTCATTGCGGCTCCGATGTGACGTTTTCTTGGCTAGTCCATGTCGTATTCGATTCACACCAACCGTTCGGGATTGCGTCAAATCTTTTGTTTCCGAAATCGCTCTTTCATACTGGCGGCAGATCTGGAGGGTTTTAGCCAACATCAGGTCAGATTCAATCAGAAGTCGTGTCTGTACCTTTGGCTCGTCATGTTTCTCCACAATCTGGTCCCGCAACATCTCTTCTTCTAGGACGCCATATCCACAATCTGCAACAAGACTTCTGAGCTCAGTGTACCAATTGTCGAAGCTTTCTCCTTTCGTTTTGGCCCTTTGGCGGAACTTGAAACGTGCCGCAACAACGTTCATCCTCGGATTGAAGTGGGCTTCCACAGCTTCGAGAACCTGAGCGTAAGTCGGTTCAGCACCATCTTCGTTGACAATGGTTGGCAGAGCATTGTAGACACGTTGTCCTTCTACTCCCACCCTCGTCGCCAAATATAGTAACTGGTGCTACTATCTCCAACGTCGTACGTTTAATGACTGAATGACTCGTTCAGGTTGAGTTACAAACTAACGAAGTCAGATCATTCTAACTTAGAACAATTATACGATGGATAGCTTGGGGATTAGATCACATTAAGTTACAACAGTTAGTAGGTTTTGTATTTCGTGTTCGTGTTTTTGAGAATTGCCATGTAAGTCGCTTAGGCTTCTAGTTGTAACACTGTGGAGAAATTGTAACTTAAACCGGACAGGATACAGTACATTGTATCCACTAGCGTAGATACGGGGGGGGCGGGGGGTGGGCGGCCGCCCTCCCCGAAATAATGGCTTTGCCCCCCTGAAAAAATTGGGCAAAAGAAAAATTTTACGCCCGCGCGGAGCGCGGGCGTTTAACTTTATCAGAAACATACGCAAATTATACATTAATGCTTAAATTAGCTCAATATTGATGCATTTTCCACACTATTAAAAAAATTTTCGCGCCTCCGGCGCGAATTTTGGTCATGTCGATTATCGAAAATATTATTTTTCATTAAACATGCTAACAAATGTGTGTATATATAAGTTGCTTTGCAGTTTTGCTGTTATTTGCGTTATTCCCAGCATCATCAGCCTTGGCATAATTGGTTGATATGATCAGAATACGCAGTTCTTTAATGGGAGCATCCTAATAAGTTCAGTTTTCGGACAAACGTAAACGTAGAAAATAGCAAATATAGGTACAAAATGTTGTTTGTTAATCAATTGGTAAATCATTTATAAAGAATTAAATGTTTCAGTAGCGTTTAATGGCGAAATTTAAAAAATTTTCTCAACTTCTGGGGGGCAGCCCCCCAGACCCCCCGTTTGGGACTTAGCATTTCGCTTTCAGTTGTAACCAGTCGAAAACCTGTACCGCAGAAGAGTTTTGAATTAATAGGACAACTTGCAGTATAATACACAGTGTGCATGTTACGCAAAACGGGAAAAATTTACCCCCCCCAAAAGTCCTCGGACAGAACCGCCCCCCCTGAAATTTTTTTGTACCTACGCTACTGATTGTATCGTTTACTTTTTTAACTTTTTGCAACATCCGCAAATGCTGTATTAACTGATCAGGCCACCCTCAAAACGCCTAAAAAGAAAGTATATGGTCTAGAGTTTTTTAGTCTAGAGTCTATTAGTTTTTATGTAGCTTTAGCCCACATATGTGATCCTGACCTCCCCCTGGGTCCGGAGGGTCGGGGTCATGACAAACAGCCGGTCAGTGGGTCCGAGGGGTCTGAGCACTAGCGTAGATACGGGGGCGCCCCGAAATGGTTTTGCCTCCTGAAAAAATTGGCCAGAAGAAAAATTTTAAGCTCGCGCGGAACGCGGGCATTTAAATTTGTCATAAACACAAAGAAATTGTATTAAAATGCCCCAAGGATTAGTGCATTTAAACTTCATTGAAAATTTTTCGCGCCTTCGGCGCGACTTCATTATTAGCATATACTATATATAATTAAACCTTTACTAATTTGCTTTACTTTACTTTGCTTTGCCAGCTTTTTAGTTTCATAAACTGCATTATTGCAAACATGATTGTTTTAAATGGTTTATATATACTGGATATGTGCTGCTTGGAATACGTACTCTGTTCATAGTGGGAGCATCCAGTCTGAGTTTTCGTACGATACTATAAAAGTGGAAAATAAGCAAATTAAACTACAAAATTTGGTTTGAGAATTGATGGTATACAATGCAAAGAATTCAATGTTTCAATAGCGTTTTAGTGGTGAAATTAATTTTCTCAACTTCTGGGGGGCTCCACCCCCAGACCCCCCCCCCCCTTTTGGCTTTTACCATGCCGCTTTCGGCTACAATCGATTTAAGCCAAGAACCTTATAGAAACTTTGTGCTTGTGTTCATACAGTTGTTGAGCAAAAATAAAATATTTCACCCCCCAGACTTCGGTCCAAACCGCCCCCCCCCTGAAAATTTTTTGTATCTACGCTACTGGTCTGAGGTACCTAAAAACATGTGCTATATAGGTTTTCGGGGTCGCAGAGCTCGAATTTGGCGTTAGTTTTGCTGTAGCAGCCATCCCGCACCCTTTTACAAAAAGGTGTAGGTGATTTTTTTGCGAAAAAGTTCGCAAAAAAATCACTCGCTGTGGGCTAGCCCAGAGGTCATAGCAAGGTGTCCAATATATGGCTAGATAGTGCAGAGTGTGGACATGTTACGTGGATTAGCTAAGCAAAGTTCGTAGTGAGTAATAGCAAAATTTTCAATTTTGGTCCGGAGTTGTCTGAAGGTCGGTTTTGGAATGGGTCGACTATTTTGGGTACCCTGGTCGAAGGAGTTGGGCCTCGGCGGTCAAACTTATATGTGTTAAGGTTGGTACCTCTGGCTATTACCACGCCAAAAATTTTCCAGCTGCTGCTTGTTACTGATCCTGTAGGTGGGTGATTTTTTTGGCGAATTTTCGGGGAGATTTTTTTGTTGACCTTGCTATACTGGGTTTATTTTAGGAAAAGTGGCGGTGGTGAGAGTGGGAGGGAATAAAATGGTCTAAAAATACTAAAAATAAAGTAAAAACAGCCTGTTTTCGACGCGTACTCCTATAGCTAAGCTAAAAAATGTTTACAAATTAAGTGTTAGAACCAAAGTAGAGGACTGTTGACCAAATAGTTCCGGCGAGGCCGGAATGTTTGAAACTTTTGACCCAAACTTCCTAAAATTTGACATTTTCAGGGCACCTTATATTATATAGTGAGTGGGGAGAAGCGCAAAAAAGTGGGAGTGGGGCCGAGTGGGGGGGGAGATTAAAAAAGTGGACGGCCGCCCGCCCCCCTCCCACCAAGGTAAACCCAAAATACTTCTATCATTGGTAGTTCCTGTACATAAAGGCGCACTCCGTCAGCAAGCGATGCAATTAAAAACATTGCTTTTCGTCGATGAATTTGTGAAGTGTCTTGTCAATGAGGAATTTCTCACTCAATAGGGGTTTTCAGTTTAAATGTAAATTTAAAATTTAAACTTTCCTGTTTGCACAGTGATCTGTTTACAGATAATAATACTGTTTCTTGTGTTTGTAGCTTAATCGTTTCAGTTTTGTTTTCTATAACCATGTTAAGTTTTGGCTTTTGTAGGCAGCAGCGGTATACTGTTTATGCTCGTTGGTACGCTTTTAATGCTTACGTATATATTTCGTTTTAGCATTTAAATTATGTATGTATACTTTTACAGTTTTTTTTTTAGTCACAAACTACTACGTTACGGGCAGGCAGGCTTAATCTTAAAAAATTGAAAAGTGATTCAAGTTTCAAGCGTGCAGTCGCTTTTTTTGGCTCCGTAAAAGGAGTATACAACAATTTCGGAGACGGTTGAAACGATTTTTACACCGCTTTTTAGGTTGTCGCCTTTTCTGCTTAGTATATTAAGCATAGCATTTGTGGAAAGCCCAGTCTAAAACAACCTACTAGCCTATACATATTATTTACGTGTAGGAAAGGATACATATTTCAAAAAGAGTGTACCCAGGCTTAAACTGTCAACCTTCATTAAAGCTTAGCTATATAAATCTAGCGAATTTAGTCTGGGCTAACGGACTCAGAAGAGACGAAAATTGTCGAATTCTAGAAATAATAAATAAGAAATAATATAAGTAATGTTTGGAAATGCGTGAAGACATTCACTCTTGGCTATATTTTGCTAATTGAGCTGATTTTTGTGTTTTACTTTGCTACTGCGTTTGTGTGTAGAATTGGCTGTTTCAGTTATTGTAAGCATGGTTTAAGGTTGAGATCATTGTGTTTTCTTGAGTATATATGTATCAGGCCCGCACCCAGGATTTGAAAAGGGGGGGGGGGGGGGGGGTTCAACGTAAAATGCAAGGGGAGTCTGGGATTTTAAAAAATAGGTGTTTTCGCTATGATTACCAAAAAAAATTTCATTTTTTTGTCACCCCATACGGGGGTCTAGACACCAAACCTCCCCCTGAATGCGGCCCTGGTATGTATTTACATGAGTACCTGCTTGCAGGAGGATCCATTTTGGGTCATTTTTCCGACTGTGCTCAGTTGCTGAATTTTACATATTTTATTGTCCAAACGGATTTATATATATTTTAACGAGATTTTGAAACTAATTTTAGTGTCGAATTCACAAACATTTGTGCTTGGTGCAAAAATAAAAAAACATTACTTTTTCTCGTTTCCTATATATTTCATACGCAATACAGATTACAGACCTCAACGTTGGGGTGAAAAAAAGCAGTTGACATTATGTACGTGTATTATTAAGTTGTATAATAAGGAGCACAACACATATATATACTTGCAGGCCATGCTGACAAATCGTACAATTTTCTGAAGAACTGCCAATATCAACAGCAAGCAGCAGCCGATAGAAACTCTGGACAGTTTTCGCGAATATGAGTTGTTCAGCGAAGCTGGTCAACAGCTAGTGCGCGTTTAACCTAGTCCTCCTGACATTTACAACCTGCCCCTCCCATATTAACGTTTTAAAACCTAGTCCTCTGTCCATTTACAACCTAATGTCACCCATATTGCATTTTTCATGCTCCACCGGAGCATTTTTATTCTTACCCTATTTCATTTTTAAGGTTCTCAGTAAAAAGCAAAAACGTTAAAGCTGTGTGAAAAAACTTTAAAAATTCCGCCAATCATTAATCGTCAACCGAAAGTACAGAACAAAGAAGCTTGAAAAGTTTCAAGTTCTTCCCTTTTCTCTATTTTGACAGAAATCCAACATCCAGTACCCATGGCTGCAATAGTTTTAGTTGCTGTATATGGCATATAGCACTCTACTGCAGTGCAACCAAATGCAAACTTTACTGTCAGTGAAGGAAACTCATTAAACACAATTTGCAATGCTCTTCCGTACTTGAATACTAAATTTCGGACGATTGCAACTTACCTGTAGCTAGTTATAGGCCATGCTGTACTTCAGCAGCACTCTACTGCAGCGCAACCAGATGCAAACTTTACTGTCGGTGAAGGAAACTCATACAGCACGATTTGCAATGCTCTGCCGCACTTGTGTGTGCAAAATTTCGGACGATTGCAACTTACCTGTAACTAGTTATAGGCCGTGCTGTACTTCAGCAGCACTCTACTGCAGCGCAACCAGATGCAAACTTTACTGTCGATGAAGGTAACTCATACGGCACGATTTGCAATGCTCTGCCACTTGCGTGCAAAATTTCGGACGACTGCAACTTACCTGTAGCTAGTTACAGGCCGTGCTGTACTTCAGCAGCACTGTACTGCATGACAATTAGGCGCAAACTTCACTGCCAATAAAGACTTGTATGGCATGATTTCCAGTGCTATTATTCTGCACCTGCCTACAGAATTTCAGACGATTGCAAGTTTTCTGTAGTTAGTTATAGGCCGTGCTGTACTTCTGCAGCACTCCACTGCAGCGCAACCACATAGTAACAATGACATTAAGTATACGAAACGTATCTATAATAGTTTGTCATGTCCTAAACTATCGGTATGCCGAATTTCAAATACCAATGACGAATGAATATCTTGTTATCGAAGGTGCTGTGTTTGGGGCAACACATACAGCACGGTGGAAGCTAGAGAGAGTGCACCAACTAAAGTCTGACACAAAAATGTGTGTACAAAATCTGTAAGGTCTCCAGTGAACTTAATATACGTCGTAACCCATAAAACCATATATTTTCGGAATCCTTGCAGCGAGACAAACATTTTTTATAAAATTTAAATTTTAAAATTTCAAAAATTTTAAAATATCGGTTTTTCCCCCCCCCCCCCCCCCCCCCATTGTTTGGGAGCCCCCCCCCCCCCCCCCCCCCCCCCCCCCCCCCCCCCCCGCCCCCCCCCCCCCCCCCCCCCCCCCCCCCCCCCCCCCCCCCCCCCCCCCCCCCCCCCCCCCCCCCCCCCCCCCCCCCCCATCCGAAGACATCGATTGACGCGACACAAGAACCCCCCCCCCCCCGAAAAAATCGGTTGAGAAATATGCATTTTATTCCAAAATTTCGTTTTTCCATTTCTTTATTCATTTTCCGCTTTTTGCTTGTTAGTTATTACTCGCGACTCGCACACGGGATTTTTCGATTAGATTTTCAGGACCGCCTAGGCGCCCGCTTTCACATAAATATGTGGTATTTCAAAATTTGAAAATAGATTTTTTCGAAAAATACCACTTTTTGACCCAAAATTTCGGCATAGCAATTCTGGCAAAAGTGAGTAAAAATAACATAATCATAAAATTCAAGCTGAGCTAGATCAACGATATAAAGCTTTTTGTTGCTACGAATTATATTGCGCCAGCAATAAGATTATAAACAATATCCCTTATTTCAGCTGGTTTTGCAAGTTTACACGGCTTCATTCAAATCACGGCGGCAACATCAAAGAGAGCCAAAAACCAGTTGAAATAAGGGATATTGTTTAAAAATTCATTGCTGGCACAACTTCGTAGCAACAAAAGCTTTATATCGGTTAGTTCAGCTCAGCTTGAATTTTTATGATTATTTTACTCACTTTTGCCAATTATGCCGAATTTTGGGACAAAAACTGGTATTTTTCGAAAAAATCTATTTTCAAATTTTGAAATACCACATATATTATGTGAGCTTGGGCATAGAGCGGTCCTGAAAATCTAATCGAAAAATTTTCCGGTGAACAATCAATAATAACCAGTCAAAGCTGCAAAAAGCGGCAAACGTCAAATCAGAAATGGAAAAACGAAATTTTGAATAAAAAATGTATTTCTCAGCCGATTTTTTCGTTCTTGTGTCAATCGATGCGTCTTCGGACGGAAAAATTTTTTAGAGAATGAGCTGAATGAAGCGCGTCCGAAAAAAATCCCCGAAAAACCGATATTTCAAAATTTTGAAATTTTAAAAATTTTAAATTTTATAATAACGTTTGTCTCGCTGCAGGATTTGAAAATATGCTGGTTTTATGGAGTTACGACGTATATTAATTCACTGGAGCCTGAATTTTGTACACACATTTTTGTGTCAGACGCACAACATAGCTACAGTTCCCCCTTACTACAGACACAATTATCACCAAGTTTCATATGTTTCGCCGTTTACAGTAAGTCTACAGACAGCGTGCTATGGTTGCTGCATAACAGTACAGCACGATAGCAGCACCGCACAGCGCTGCAACTATACTCATCGTGTTCAGCTACCCCGATAACCCTTATATGCGTCACACTATATGGCCCAAAACAGCATATTTAGGCCTATTTTGACTATTTTCTGTGGAGTTGGGACTTAGAAATTTTCCGAAAATGGCTATTTGGCCGTACCAACTTTGGGCCGGCCGACTGAACGATCCTGGCCAGATATCAAAAATCGCCCTCGTTAGGACATATAAACCCTTCCGTAGATCCCTATGCAACAAACCACGTCTCTCTAGCGCCTTCCCTGAGTCCTGTAGATTTGACAAAAAATTGGCCATTTTTGGCCATTTTAGCGCCAAGTCCACTTTTGGCCGGCCGTACAGATGGCTGGCCGGACCGGGCAGCGAAAAAATATCAAAAAGGTTCACTTTCGAATCGGGGTATATACGTTCAGAAAAACCAAACTTCACCTGCTGAAAATGCCCAGATCGTTCTAACACTCCGACAAAAAATTGCATTTTTCCAAGCGTGGCTTACACGGAAAAAAAACAAACGGACCTAACTTGTCCGGAAGCGAAAATTTTCAAAGTTGGAAATTTTGACCAAAACTTTTTTGCGACTTGTAGTACTCGTCGTGTAGATTCCGACGATACCAAAATTGTCCAGTTTGGTTGAGTATTTAGGTGGCACGGAGCTCGAACGGGTCTCCAAGGGCCGCACTGAGCCTTTTACACCCTTATTATAGAGGCGCTCCTATAATAAAAGTTTTGTGTTCAAATATTTGATTCAAAAACTGAAAACTAAACAGCCAAATGGTGTGAAGCAGGTAGTTTAGACATCTGGGGGCAGTTTCAAGAAAGGGTAGAGTAGAGTTAAAATTAACTCGATCCTTTTCATGAAAGAGTTAAATGCGAGAAATTCAGGCCACAATGGAGTTAAAAGGAGTTAAAACAGTTAATTTGAACTCTACTCAACTACTCTACTCTACCCTTTCAAAGGCCCGTTCGATTATATGTTTATTTCCGCAACTTCAAACACTGCCAATTCGGTGTAACCAGAGTTGTAAGCGGGTACCAAATTCGGCCCGCTACCCGCCCCACTACCCGCAAAGAGTTACCCGCTCTGCCCTGCCCTGCGGCCAGCAAGTAACAAGGTACCCGCAAAATTATCCGCAAACATTCAGTTTCCCTGATTTTCAATATGGTTTATTGTGATGTTTGGGGGTGGTTGTCTCGTATTTTATCGTACAACATTCTGCATGCTTATGATTGTAGTGCTTTTTTCTAAAACGAAAATTCTTTTTTTCAAAAAAGCATTTCATCAACCAATTCGGGACTCACGGGATGTTAAAGAGCACTAGAATAATGCATCTGAAAATTTCTGCATTTTCATTAAGAATCGAAGCCTACAGGGTAAAATTATACAAAGCGATGTCAGCACTTTAATTCAACGATTACTACCACTTTAGTACGCCGATTATTTCGAGCGCAAAATTTAGTGAAAAGTCAAGTCTGTAGAGAAAGAAAGCACTAAAATCATAAGCATGCAGAATGTTGTACGATAAAATACGACAACCACTCCCTAACATCACAATAAACCATATTGAAAATCAGGGAAACTGAATTTTTGCGGATAATTTTGCGGGTACCTTGTTTCTTGCTGGCCCCGGGGCCGGGGCAGAGCGGGTACCTCTTTTGCGGGTGGTGGGGCGGGTAGCGGGCCGAATTTGGTACCCGCTTACAACTCTTGGTTACACCTCGAATTGGCAGTGTTTGAAGTTGGTGGAAATAAACATATAATCGAACGAGCCTTTGAAAGGGGTAGAGGTAGAGTAGTAAGTAGAGTTCAAATTAACTGTTTTAACTCCTTTTAACTCTCATTGTGGCCTGAATTTCTCGCATTTAACTCTTTCATGAAAAGGATCGAGTTAATTTTAACTCTACTCTACCCTTTCTTGAAACTGCCCCCAGATGTCTAAACTACCTGCTTCAGCAATTATTTTGCTGTTTAGTTTTCAGTTTTTGAATCAAATATTTGAACACAAAACTTTTATTATAGGGGAGCGCGAGAGCGCTCCCCTATAATATGGGTGTAAAAGGCTCAGTGCGGCCCTTGGAGACCCGTTCGAGCTCCGTGCCACCTAAATACTCAACCAAACTGGACAATTTTGGTATCGTCGGAATCTACACGACGAGTACTACAAGTCGCAAAAAAGTTTTGGTCAAAATTTCCAACTTTGAAAATTTTCGCTTCCGGACAAGTTAGGTCCGTTTGTTTTTTTTCCGTGTAAGCCACGCTTGGAAAAATGCAATTTTTTGTCGGAGTGTTAGAACGATCTGGGCATTTTCAGCAGGTGAAGTTTGGTTTTTCTGAACGTATATACCCCGATTCGAAAGTGAACCTTTTTGATATTTTTTTCGCTGCTCCGGTCCGGCCAGCCATCTGTACGGCCGGCCAAAAGTGGACTTGGCGCTAAAATGGCCAAAATGGCAATTTTTGTCAAATCTACAGGACTCAGGGAAGGCGCTAGAGAGACGTGGTTTGTTGCATAGGGATCTACGGAAGGGTTTACATGTCCTAACGAGGGCGATTTTTGATATCTGGCCAGGATCGTTCTGGCGGCCGGCCCAAAGTTGGTACGGCCAAATAGCCATTTTCGGAAAATTTCTAAGTCCCGACTCCAAAGAAAATGGTCAAAAATAGGCCTAAATAGCCGTTTTGGGCCATATAGTTACGCATACAAGGGTTATCGGGGTAGCTGAACACGATGAGTATAGTTACAGCCTGTGCGTGCTCTATCGTGCTGTACTGTTATGCAGCAACCATAGCACGCTGTCTGTAGACTTACTGTAAACGGCGAAACATATGAAACTTGGTGATAATTGTGTCTGTAGTAAGGGGGAACTGTAGCTATGTTAAAGTCTGACACAAAAATGTGTGTACAAAATCTGTAAGGCCTCCAGTGAATTCAATATACGTCGTAACTCCATAAAACCATATATTTTCGGAATCCTTGCAGCGAGACAAACGTTATTATAAAATTTAAAATTTTTTAAAATTTCAAAAATTTTGAAATATCGGTTTTTCGGGGATTTTTTTCGGACCGTGCAAGCCATTCAGCTCATTCTTTCAAAAAATTTTTCCCGTCCGAAGACGCATCGATTGACACAAGAACGAAAAAAATCGGTTGAGAAATAAGCATTTTATTCCAAAATTTCGTTTTTCCATTTCCTTTGATGTTTGCCGCTTTTTGCAACTTTGACTGGTTATTACTCGCTACTCGCTCACCGGAAAAATTTTTCGATTAGATTTTCAGGACCGCCTAGGCGCCCGCTCTCACATAATATATGTGGTATTTCAAAATTTGAAAATAGATTTTTTCGAAAAATACCAGTTTTTGTCCCAAAATTTCGGCATAGCAATTCTGGCAAAAGTGAGTAAAAATAACATAATCATAAAATTCAAGCTGAGCTGAATCCAACGATATAAAGCTTTTGTTGCTACGACTTATATTGCGCCAGCAATGAATTTTTAAACAATATCCCTTATTTCAGCTGGTTTTTGGCTCTCTTTGATGTTGCCGCCGTGATTTGAATGAAGCCGTGTAAACTTGCAAAACCAGCTGAAATAAGGGATATTGTTTAAAAATTCATTGCTGGCGCAATATAATTCGTAGCAACAAAAGCTTTATATCGTTGGATTCAGCTCAGCTTGAATTTTATGATTATGTTATTTTTACTCACTTTTGCCAGAATTGCTATGCCGAAATTTTGGGTCAAAAAGTGGTATTTTTCGAAAAAATCTATTTTCAAATTTTGAAATACCACATATATTATGTGAAAGCGGGCGCCTAGGCGGTCCTGAAAATCTAATCGAAAAATTTTTCCCGTGTGCGAGTCGCGAGTAATAACCAGTCAAAGTTGCAAAAAGCGGAAAACATCAAAGGAAATGGAAAAACGAAATTTTGGAATAAAATGCATATTTCTCAACCGATTTTTTTCGTTCTTGTGTCAATCGATGCGTCTTCGGACGGGAAAATTTTTGTGAAAGAATGAGCTGAATGGCTTGCACGGTCCGAAAAAATTCTCCAAAAAACCGATATTTTAAAATTTTTGAAATTTTAAAAAATTTTAAATTTTATAAAAATGTTTGTCTCGCTGCAAGGATTCCGAAAATATATGGTTTTATGGGGTTACGACGTATATTAAGTTCACTGGAGACCTTACAGATTTTGTACACACATTTTTGTGTCAGACTTTAGTTGGTGCACTCTCTAGCTTCCACCGTGCTGTATGTGCTGCCCCAAACACAGCACCTTCGATAACAAGATATTCATTCGTCATTGGTATTTGAAATTCGGCATACCGATAGTTTAGGACATGACAAACTATTATAGATACGTTTCGTATACTTATTACGATGTTACTATGTGGTTGCGCTGCAGTGGAGTGCTGCAGAAGTACAGCACGGCCTATAACTAACTACAGAAAACTTGCAATCGTCTGAAATTCTGTAGGCAGGTGCAGAATAATAGCACTGGAAATCATGCCATACAAGTCTTCTTTATTGGCAGTGAAGTTTGCGCCTAATTGCTCTGCAGTACAGTGCTGCTGAAGTACAGCACGGCCTGTAACTAGCTACAGGTAAGTTGCAGTCGTCCGAAATTTTGCACGCAAGTGCGGCAGAGCATTGCAAATCGTGCCGTATGAGTTACCTTCATCGACAGTAAAGTTTGCATCTGGTTGCGCTGCAGTAGAGTGCTGCTGAAGTACAGCACGGCCTATAACTAGTTACAGGTAAGTTGCAATCGTCCGAAATTTTGCACACAAGTGCGGCAGAGCATTGCAAATCGTGCTGTATGAGTTTCCTTCACCGACAGTAAAGTTTGCATCTGGTTGCGCTGCAGTAGAGTGCTGCTGAAGTACAGCATGGCCTATAACTAGCTACAGGTAAGTTGCAATCGTCCGAAATTTAGTATTCAAGTACGGAAGAGCATTGCAAATTGTGTTTAATGAGTTTCCTTCACTGACAGTAAAGTTTGCATTTGGTTGCACTGCAGTAGAGTGCTATATGCTATATACAGCAACTAAAACTATTGCAGCCATGGGTACTGGATGTTGGATTTCTGTCAAAATAGAGAAAAGGGAAGAACTTGGAACTTTTCAAGCTTCTTTGTTCTGTACTTTCGGCTGACGATTAATGATTGGCGGAATTTTTAAAGTTTCTTTCACACAGCTTTAACGTTTTTGCTTTTTACTGAGAACCTTAAAAATGAAATAGGATAAGAATAAAAATGCTCCGGTGGAGCATGAAAAATGCAATATGGGTGACATTAGGTTGTAAATGGGCAGAGGACTAGGTTTTAAAACGTTAATATGGGAGGGGCAGGTTGTAAATGCCAGGAGGACTAGGTTAAACGCGCACTAATATGGACCAGCTTCGCTGAACAACCCATATTCGCGAAAACTGTCCAGAGTTTCTATCGGCTGCTGCTTGCTGTTGATATTGGCAGTTCTTCAGAAAATTGTACGATTTGTCAGCATGGCCTGCAAGTATATATATATGTGTCGTGCTCCTTATTATACAACTTAATAATACACGTACATAATGTCAACTGCTTTTTTTCACCCCAACGTTGAGGTCTGTAATCTGTATTGCGTATAACATAGGAAACGAGAAAAAGTAATGTTTTTTTATTTTTGCACCAAGCACAAATGTTTGTGAATCTTGACACTAAAATTAGTTTCAAAATCTCGTTAAAATATATATAAATCCGTTTGGACAATAAAATATGTAAAATTCAGCAACTGAGCACAGTCGGAAAAATGACCCAAAATGGATCCTCCTGCAAGCAGGTACTCATGTAAATACATACCAGGGCCGCATTCAGGGGGGGAGGTTTCAAGAGGTCTAGACCCCCGTATGGGGTGACAAAATGAAATTTTTTTGCAATCATAGCGAAAACACCTATTTTTTAAAAAAAATCCCAGACTCCCCTTGCATTTTACGTTGAACCCCCCCCCCTTTTCAAATCCTGGGTGCGGGCCTGATACATATATACTCAAGAAAACACAATGATCTCAACCTTAAACCATGCTTACAATAACTGAAACAGCCAATTCTACACACAAACGCAGTAGCAAAGTAAAACACAAAAATCAGCTCAATTAGCAAAATATAACAAGAGAATGTCTTCACGCATTTCCAAACATTACTTATATTATTTCTTATTTATTATTTCTAGAATTCGACAATTTTCGTCTCTTCTGAGTCCGTTAGCCCAGACTAAATTCGCTAGATTTATATAGCTAAGCTTTAATGAAGGTTGACAGTTTAAGCCTGGGTACACTCTTTTTGAAATATGTATCCTTTCCTACACGTAAATAATATGTATAGGCTAGTAGGTTGTTTTAGACTGGGCTTTCCACAAATGCTATGCTTAATATACTAAGCAGAAAAGGCGACAACCTAAAAAAGCGGTGTAAAAATCGTTTCAACCGTCTCCGAAATTGTTGTATACTCCTTTTACGGAGCCAAAAAAGCGACTGCACGCTTGAAACTTGAATCAATTTTCAATTTTTTTAAGATTAAGCTCGCCTGCCCGTAACGTAGTAGTTTGTGACTAAAAACTGTAAAAGTATACATACATAATTTAAATGCTAAAACGAAATATATACGTAAGCATTAAAAGCGTACCAACGAGCATAAACAGTATACCGCTGCTGCCTACAAAAGCCAAAACTTAACATGGTTATAGAAAACAAAACTGAAACGATTAAGCTACAAACACAAGAAACAGTATTATTATCTGTAAACAGATCACTGTGCAAACAGGAAAGTTTAAATTTTAAATTTACAATTTAAACTGAAAACTTAAAATAGAGTTTCTAAAAGAAAATAAGCAGGAAATCAGTTCCGGGGAGCCAAAAGTTTGTATTTCGCCAAAAGCAACAAATATGGTTTTTGGGCCTTTAATTTAGGCTTAAAAAGGACCGTAAAAATGGCTTTAAGCTAACAAACATTGGTCTAAACTAACAATTAACAACAAAAACCGCTTGGAATTGGGAAAATAGATCACGGAACATAGCTGAAATACAATTTCGGTGGACTTCAAACAAGAAATTTTAGTTTATATTAATTTTGTTTTTCATAGCATTTCCCAAAGTTCACTCACCGACGTTGATAATAATTTTTCAGTTCTTACCGCTATTCCAAATAGGTGAGACCCGCTTAGCCCACCCAACACAAATCAACAAACACTTCAAAACAGAAACATAAAAGCACGATTCTTGCATAAAACAAAAATGGAATGATGAAAAGCAAAGTGCTTGATGGCAAACACCAGTTTCAAGGCACAGAATCGAGGCATTAAAAATCCAAAAAGTTTCATGAAAGTTAAGTAAAGCCACAAGCTCACGTTGAAAGCAAAAGTAAAGCACCCATCGCAGCACGAACAGGAAGACCTAAAGCCAAGACACATAGTGACAGAAAATAAATATGCAAAGTATATTTCGTTTTGTTTGTGGCCAATGGAAAAATCTATGGAGCTAGCAAAAGCATTGTGTACCACATGATGATTGTCCTATTTGCTGGGGGTTTTCCCTATTGATTGAGAGATGTGCCTTATTGACGTTCCCCTATTGATTGACAGATGTGCCTTATTGACGAGAAACTTCACAAATTTATCGACGGAAGGCAATGTTTTTAATTGCATCGCTTGCTGACGGAGTGAGCCTTTCTGTACAGTAAGCACCAATGATATATATACGTAGAAGCATTCTGGGTCTACTTTAGTGGACCACTTTTTGAGTTCCCCCACTCGGCTCCACCCGTACTTTTTGGGCTTCCCCACTCATTATAAGGTGCCCTGAATATGTCAAATTTTAAAGATTTTTGGGTCAAAATTTTCAAACATTCTCCGGCTAGGCCGGAATTATTTGGTCAAAAGTCGTCTATTTTGGTTCTAACACTTAATTTGTAAACATTTTTTAGCTTAGCTATAGGACTACGCATCGAAAACAGGCTGTTTTTACTTTATTTTTAGTATTTTTAGACCATTTTATTCCCTCCCACTCTCACCACCGCCACTTTTCCTAAAATAAACCCAGTATAGCAAGGTCAACAAAAAAATCACCCCGAAAATTCGCCAAAAAAATCACCCACCTACAGGATCAGTAACAAGCCGCAGCTGGAAAATTTTTGGCGTGCTAATAGCCAGAGGTACCAACCTTTAACACATATAAGTTTGACCGCCGAGGCCCAACTCCTTCGACCACACGACCAGGGTACTCAAAATAGTCGACCCATTCCAAAACCGACCTTCAGAACTCCAAAACGGACCAAAATTGAAAATTTTGCTATTACTCACTACGAACTTTGCTTAGCTAATCCACGTAACATGTCCAGTCTCTGCTCTATCTAGCCATATATTGGATACCTTGCCAGGAGTGGGTGATTTTTTGCGAACTTTTTCGCAAAAAGTCACCCCAACCTTTTGTAAAAGGGTACGAGGTGGCTGCTACAGTAAAACTAACGCCAAATTCCAGTTCTGCAACCCCGAAAACCTATATAGCACATGTTTTTGGGTACCTCAGGCCCACTAGCGTAGATACAAAAATTTTCAGGGGGGGGGGGCGGTTTGGACCGAGGTGTGGGGGGGCGAAAAATTTTATTTTTTGCTCAACAATTGTATGAACACAAGCACAAAGTTTCTACAAGGTTCTTGGCTTAAATCGATTGTAGCCGAGAGCGGCATGGTAAAAGCCAAAAGGGGGGTCTGGAGGGCGGAGCCCCCCAGAAGTTGAGAAAATTTTTCAATTTCAGCACTAAAACGCTATTGAAACATTGAATTCTTTGCATTGTATACCATCAATTCTCAAACCAAATTTTGTAGTTTAATTTGCTTATTTTCCACTTTTATAGTATCGTACGAAAACTCAGACTGGATGCTCCCACTATGAACAGAGTACGTATTCCAAGCAGCACATATCCAGTATATATAAACCATTTAAAACAATCATGTTTGCAATAATGCAGTTTATGAAACTAAAAAGCTGGCAAAGCAAAGTAAAGTAAAGCAAATTAGTAAAGGTTTAATTATATATAGTATATGCTAATAATGAAGTCGCGCCGAAGGCGCGAAAAATTTTCAATGAAGTTTAAATGCACTAATCCTTGGGGCATTTTAATACAATTTCTTTGTGTTTATGACAAATTTAAATGCCCGCGTTCCGCGAGAGCTTAAAATTTTTCTTCTGGCCAATTTTTTCAGGAGGCAAAACCATTTCGGGGCGCCCCCGTATCTACGCTAGTGCTCAGACCCCTCGGACCCACTGACCGGCTGTTTGTCATGACCCCGACCCTCCGGACCCAGGGGGAGGTCAGGATCACATATGTGGGCTAAAGCTACATAAAAACTAATAGACTCTAGACTAAAAGACTCTAGACCATATACTTTCTTTTTAGGCGTTTTGAGGGTGGCCTGATCAGTTAATATAACATTTGCGTATGTTGCAAAAAGTCAAAAAAGTAAACGATACATGTACTGTATCCTGTTCGGTTTAAGTTGCAATTTCTCCACAGTGTTACAACTACAAGCCTTACAAGACTTACACGGCAATTCTCAAAAATACGAACACGAAATAAAAAAAACTACTGACGAAAACAAATTGCACAAAACTCTACATACGTGACAGAAGATCCCTACCTAGAAATTTGGCGGTGGTGACTGAGGGGGGACCGGGGGAATACTCAAACCAGGGTTCCAGGCCAGGCAGCTTGCGTGGCTCCGTCCATTTCTGGCGCGAGGCGATTTGAGGGCTCCAGACGATGGGACTCTCCGCCAATGTCCGCCTGGCAGTCCGGACACTTGGCTCGCTCCATGGCACCGCCGCAGTCACCGATGCAATAGATGTGACCTGAAATAGAGATACCAGTACAACTGGACAAAAAAGAGTCACTATGCTAAATATGAGCTGGAGTCCTTTAATAGTATTATACTGGGACGGAGATAACCAGACAGCTGTTACGAATACTGAACTACTGTCCATCGCTAAGATAACGACTAGTGATGGGCACCGGATATTTTTCAATATATCCGGATATCCGTCTATTCCAAACTAAAGTTCAAGAAAATTATTCGATTTCTTAGTTAAGAATTTCAATTTTTCTGCCAATTTTTCGGTGCGCTGGGAATTTCTATCGTAGAGCCAAACCACGACCTTGGTTTCAAAAGTATATTCGAAAAAAATTAGAATAATATATCCATTGCCCATCACTAATAACGACTGAAATAAAGTTTAATGAACGTAGTGACAGATATTGCATATCTCACCACGGAGAGTGTTGCGACTGAACCCTGCAGTAGTACCGGAACTCTTGTGGTCACAGGTTGCCCGATACTACGTCCTATAGTTTCCAAAGAGCCAAATAGGAGTACAAAGGAGTCTAGCTCATATTAGCATTTTTCAAACTTCTGTACTCACTTTTCTCAACCCGAATTGTACATATCTCAACACTTAGTCACATCAAGAGTACATAATGATACGAGTGTGACAGCAAACACGCATGCTCGTACTCGGGAGTCGTGCTCTCTGCACGCTAACGGTCCACCCCCTCCCCCGCCGAAGAGTAATGGGGGAAAACAAGCACCCTTTGTAAAGCGCAGTTTTATATATGCTACAAAAATATCATTTTTATGCTCATAATTAGTAGCAACCATTGGAATTGGAAATGTTGACAAATGAAGACTATATTGGTGACCTGTAAGCCAACACCTGGCTTAGCCCTACACTAGCTAAGTGAAATTTTCAAATTACACGTCAAACAAAGCCTAAGCCTTAGCTTTGATTTTTCACCTACAGTGGAGATCGCCCATCAGCAGTTATTAACCCCAATTTTCGCCGCAATACCCACGTTCTAAAGCTCGAAACAGACATTATTAGAGGCACGCAGTCGAAGTGTATTTAATTAAAATACAGCGAATGGTCACAGAATGTGAAACAGCCCTTTATAACATGTTCTGAAAATTTTCTCTATTTTGGGTAAGAAAGATACGTAGCCGGCAGGGTAAAATTTACAAATTTACACCACTGATACCATCAGGTCAAGCTTATAAGCTACGTAGTTGTGCAATCGAGGCACTTTTTCAATTTGACCCTGACAAATTATAACTTTTCGCCATATTTGGTTGGTACTAAGGACCAAAACCGCCAAACCGTTGGGATAATAGGAGTTTGCTGAAAAGAGGAGGCGGAGTCCAAAAGTGGGGGCAAAGAAGAAAAAAGAATAACAAAAACAAATGCCAGTCAAGGACGCAAACTGCTAAAAATGCCAAAAATCGCTAAAATGACTAATTTTAGGTGTTTCTAGACTAAAATAAAAAATACCTAAAACAGCCGGATAATTTTTTGAAAATTTAGGGTAAAAATGGTAAGATCTGACAAGTTTCTGGGTTAGGGGGGGTTGCCAATTAGGGGACAGGGTATTTTTTACAGGGGGGGGCGGAAATCGCTCCCCCGGGATTTTGGGCCTACATTTTTTCATAAAAATGGCTATTTTTAGCTTAAATCCTGGCATTTTTGAGAACTTTTCGTGTTTCATCATGCAAAATACGCCAAAAAATACAAGTTTTTGGCCCATTTTTGCAAAAAATCCCCCCCTCCGAAAATTTCTTCTCCCCCCGCCCGGGCTCGGGCTCCCCCGGGAAGCCCCTCCCCCGGGAAAAATCCCTAAAAATACCCTGGGGGACCCCAGTAAAAAGAAGCCAGGAAAATTAGAGTCCAAATTAAAACGTTACACACAAAACTCACTCACCGTTGGGACACTTGAACCAACGTCCGCGACCAAGGCCCACTGCCCGGACAATTTCCTGCCGTTCTCGGTCAGAGATCATCAAACCGGATTCTGGATACTTTTCCTTCAGCGATTTCAGTTTCTGGCTCAGGATTTGTTCCAACGCCCCAGCTATAGGCTCCGAGCCGTAGAGTGGACCCAGTAGGTCCTCCAGGACTA
Organism: Trissonchulus latispiculum; assembly: GCA_030248195.1. Lineage (NCBI taxonomy): Eukaryota > Metazoa > Nematoda > Enoplea > Enoplida > Ironidae > Trissonchulus > Trissonchulus latispiculum. The sequence continues at coordinate 24,089 of JASAND010027428.1, read as the reverse complement.
GAGTACTCTCTTCCGGTTCCAGATTCCGCTGACGACCAGCCATGGTGGCCAGAAAAACGCCCATCTGGCACAGGAGGTCGGTTCGATTCAGCTCCTGGCTGAACTCTTGAATCGACTGCTCCGACAGGGAGCCAATGGAGTCAAGATTGTCGTAGAGCCAGCTGACCAGCTGAACTATCTCGTACTGGAGCTGGTCCTGCAATTGGCCTAGAAGGGTTCTGACTTCAGATGCAGCAGTAGCAGCTGGCAGCTTCTTGGACACAGCTGCGTAGACTGGCACGCGGCGAAACCATCCTCTAATGGTCAGGAGGGTAGTGGTGGGAGCCGCAGTGGTTTCACTTCCAGTGGCGGTCCGAAGAGTACCAAGGGCCTGGCGCCAGATCTTCTTCTTCTTCAGATCATGAATATAGGTGCACAGTTTCAACAGTCTGAACAGAAAGCCAACACAATTCTCCAGATTCACCAAGCTCAGATCTGACAGGTATTTCGATTCCTGCTCCAACAGTTTAACCATGGCCGATCGCAACCTGTCCAGTATTCGTAACGGGCTGAGCTGACCACCAGAATCCAATGGGAAAATTCCCAATCAATCCAACAGACTGCTGGCACGGCGCTCCAACTGATCCGGAGTTCCGGCTCGAGATCGCATCGCCAACTTCACGGCTTCGATGTCGGCCAGTCGCTGTTTCACCAGATTCCCGTATCTGAAGGAGCGTCGAATCACCGTCTTGCACTTGGGACAGGCTTTTAGCTGAATCTCACAGCTATCATCGGGTCCAGAGTCGGTCTGGTCCGCTTCTTCGCCTTCCTTCTCGTCATCCCCTATGCCCATCCACCGGTCTAGGGCACCCACCTCCAGAACGTGTCGGCAGTCTTCCAGACGAATGAATCGAGCATCCGGCTCATCCTCCCCGCCAAAAAGAATCTGAAATGCCTCATTTTTCGGATCACAAATTCGACAGATCCTGGGACACTTTTCACCACACAGCCCCATACAGGGGTGACCGCATTTGGACAGTTTTTCCGGACAAGGCTCATCGCAGGCTGGCCGTTGACAGGGTTCACAGCATCGCAGCTCGCACCGGAAATGGGGGCAAGACCAGCCGCACGGTTCCTTACAGGGCGGACAGGGCTCTCCACACTTTCTTCCCTGCTTGGCAGCAGTCGTCTTCTTATTCTTTAGTCCTCCGTGACTGCACTCGCACTGACTGTGAACGCAGGCATTCTGGCAGACCTCCGCACAGGGTGGGCAGGAGCGGCAGCAGGGGCGCTTACAGGCATGACCGCAGACCAAAATTCTGTTGCACTGCTGGGTGCAGACTTGATGGAGACGACCCTGTCTACAGTTAGTACAGTTGCCGGAGCAGGGATGGCCGCAGGCTGCCAGGGTGGCACGACAGGGAGCATTTGGTCTGGTCCACATCGGCGGAGCAGGCGAGCAGCACGGAATGACCGCATCCGCGCATCACTTTGGACACCTGTTCGCTGCAATAGGCCGTAGCGGGATCCTTGTAACAGCTGACTTCGATCAGATGACCGCAGGACGAGCGAGTCTTTGTGACGCGTTCCTGACACTGTTTGGTGCAAGTCCTCAAGCACCCTGCAGCACACTTATGCCCACAACTGAGCACCTTAGGGCAGGGCTCATCGCACAGAACCTCGGCCGGTTTTACCGGACAGCGGACTTCCTTCTGGTGACCGCAGGGCAGTCGTTTTAGGACTTTCACCAAGCAAGGCGGACACTTCGGTTTGCACTGGTGACAGCGATTTGGACAGGCGTGGCCGGCAGGACACTTTCGTGGACACTTCTCCAGACACTTGGCCTCCAAATGCTCCGGGTCCACCGGGTGGCACATCCGTTTACAGGAATGGCCACAGTCCAACCGGAACTGGCAGGGTTCCAGACATCCGCCTTCCGGAACCAATTTCCGGAAATCGGTCGGATCTCGGATCACCGTGGAAGTACCGTGAATCTGACAGGAGACCTCCAGCTGACTGCTGATACAGCCTCGCTCCTGAGCACTTTGACAAATCCGTTTCCACAGGTCCGAATTCCGGGAGAGGAAGTCCAGATTTCCGATGACATAGAATCCGGCCTTGGCCCGGGACAGGGCAACGCAGACCCGATTTTCGATCTTCAAAAATCCGGGCTTATCTTCCTCGTTGCTGCGAACCAGAGACAGCAGGATGATATGATTTTCTTCACCCTGAAAGTTGTCAACGGCCGTGACTCGAACCGACTCCAACAGCGGCTCCGTATTGGCGATTTTCTTGACAGCTTTTTTGATTTCAAAAAGCTGACCAGTATAGGGACAGAGCATGGTGATCTGATCAGGTGTGTAGCCTTGCTGGAGGAGATAACGACATAGACTGATCAAGTATTCCGCTTCGTAGATATTTTTGTGACTTTTCAGATCGCCTTCGCTCGACTCCAGCTCCCTGTGATCCAGAAACAGAACATTTCGACGCATTCCACGAATATTTTCGTACTTCCGGACAGATTCATGATTCTGCAACCCGTCGTAGAAATGTGGCATCAGCATATCCGCAATCTCTGGTCGCATTCGATGCTGCAGTTGCAGGCTGGCCATATCGAAGTCATTCTTGACCAGCCGTTCAAACAGGCTGATCTCCAGATTGTACCGTTTCGCCAGCTTATAGACAGCTGGGCTGGGTCGCAGCTGCTTATGATCCCCGATTAGGATCAAATGTTCCGTTCCAGCGCTGAGACTGGTGACAATGTGAGACTCCAGGACTTCCGCTGCCTCCTCAATGATTACAATCTTCGGTCGGATCAGCTGTAGGATTCCTTGGTGTCTGGCCGCTCCAGTGGTCGTCATCCCGATGATCCTAGATTGTTCCAGGATAAGCTTATCCTCGGCGGATCGTATCTCAGCCAACCTCTGCAGACATCGCTGATAGGCTTGCTGACTTTGGATCAGCTGGCGCATCAGCTCATCTCGATGTCGGCGAAGCCAGTACCGATAGAGACGCCAACGGTCGCTCATCGACAGCAACCACGGATTCCGCACTGCCTGTGCTTCATTCTTAGTCATTTGGCCCCGGTCGCCAATCAGATGCTCAAGTTGTCGTGCGGCCTGGGCGCGTTGACGTTTCCGCGACCCGCCAACCTTTTCCCACCCATTCTCAGGAGGTTTCGCCCTGTCACCATCGTCGTCGAGTCCAGTGGTAGTGGGGATGGTCAGAACATGCTGCTGAACCAGACGATCAATCTCCTGATCGAAACGGGCTCGATCGAACTTTTGACGGCCACCAAAACCGACCAAATCATCATCATCATCACCGTCAACATGCCACCGCTGGCGAAACAGATCACCTTCCACATCTTCGTCGGGTTCTTCTTCTTCCTCCTCTGCAACACCGCCGCCGTTTCCTTCACCAGTCTCGGCTTGCGATGCTGCGGCTTCCGCCGGCTGTTCCTGAACCAGGTGCAGCCGTTCCAACAGATCCGCCAGATTTTCATCCGAATCCTCCAGCAACCAAATTCGAAACAGATCATCCTCTTTCAGCCTTCGGTCCCTGGTCCCCCTTTGCCAGGCAGCTCTGAACAGACTCGCCTTCTGCCGATCCGTCATGTAATCGAAGAGATGGGCGGTTCGAACCAGACTGCCCGCCGAGATTTCCATGGTCTTCCGGAGCAGCTCAATCTGCTGCATATGGTGATTCGCGTCGTCCTGCGTCTGAGAGTAGCTGAAACGGATGTGAGCCGGCAGGTCACGACTGCCCAGACACTGACGACGCGCTGGCAGCAGACAGTCCTGTAGGGCTGGATTGGCACATCGACCGCCGACCCGGACAATTCCCTCCGGGCCCAGAAAGTCCCGGACTCCTTCAAGAAACTGGTCCAGGGCATGATTAGTATAGCAGACCACCAGTATCGGAGATGGCTCTTTAGGATTCGGCTGGTATAGGAGTTTGCTGTTGGCCAGCAGGAACTGGGCCACCCGATAGCCAATGAAGGTTTTCCCGGTCCCCGGCGGCCCCTGGATTAGGGCAACCCGTTTGGTCAGGGCCAACTGAAGGGCTTCATACTGGGATCTGTCTAGGCCAAGCTGGTCTGCTGTCGGCCAGGCAGCCAAGTCCAGAACGTCCGCTCTGTGAGATGGACGCCTCTGTGCTAGAGATTTCAATTTTAGAGATTTCACCTTCATGAGACAGCTGAAATCAGGCTTTTCAGGGCTGAGGCGATAGCGCTGACTCTGCAGATAGGCCGGCGGTTCGATGTTGGTCTGGCAAAAGACCAGGTGCTCTGGAAACGGTAGTTCGTGGTCCCCGAAGGCCTGCAGACCCTTCAGAACGTGCTGGTAGGCCTCGAAGTAGGCTGCAGACTCCACGGCCACGTAGGTCTGACGTCCCTGATTGGAATGACCCGTAATCCCAAGGGATCCCACATCGAAACTGACCGTAACTATGCCCTGCTGGAGATCTCTCGGATTGCGATCGTGAACGGTACACATCCAAACGGTCTGGAAATTGTCACTGGACAGGCAGAGAAGGGAGCCAAACATCAGACGTTTTGAGACTTCCCAGCGAACATTCTTGAAACCGGAGACATCGAACATCAACCAGTGAACCAGGGCTCCGTTTTGGGCAACGCCTGGGGCCGAGATCTGACACCGACGATAGACGCGGACTTCCTGCATCAGGGAACGATCGTCAACGTTGCCGCGTCGAATGGCCTGAATTCCCTTTCGCAGGGGGGCCAGGAAATCTTCTCTGAGTAGACGGAACTGGACATCCAGGTAGTGACCAACGTCCTCGTAGTGACCCTTCACAATGTTGGCCCGAAGGTAGGGGAGGTCCTCCAGGACCAGATCCTCGGATCTGGGAACGATGCTGAGGGTTCGATAGTTCTCCGGCGGCGGGGCAGCTTCTTCCACAATTCGACCACCACGAGACACCGCAGTCGTTAGCTCGACCGAATTGTTTCTCAGCTGTCGCTTCTGCTCAGCAATCAAGATGGATTCGATTTCCATCAGATCCTGGTAGCGCCCCAGCAATCGCTCACCAAAACCCTTCAGATGCTCTTCGCGTTCAATGTTTCGCCAACAGTCTCGCACAGCTGGCAGAAGTCCAGACACCTGACTGAGATAGGCCGGGGCGACCTGCAGCGTCACAATCAGAATGGAAATCAGGCAGTCCAGATTTCGCTGAACTCGTTCCCGATTTTCCGTCCTGTCCAGATCCACCATATACCAGAGGGGCAGTTCCCGTTCCAGGTGGGGGGACAGGTAGGAGGACCCGGTGAAGCGTTCCAACAGTTCATGGACAGAGGCACGGTAGGCCGACGCGTTGCACTCCAGGGCGCGGGCCAGAGCCTTCAAAATGCCGCACTCCAGCACGGTAGTCCGGCCCGCACCGCGCCGTCGGCAGGAATTCAGTCCGTCAGCCGCCGGAGCGGCACCATAACTGTCCAGGCGGGCATAGAAACTGCCGTCGGCAGTGAGTCCTAGAAGGGCATCCAGGGCATTTTCCGAGGCCAGGGCACGAATTCGTTCAAAGCTCATGGGTCGCACGACGTCAAGAGGAGGAGGAGGGAGGGTTCCCCTGGCCGATCGGCCGTTTCCCCGATCTGGGAAACTGCCCCTGCCGGTTCTAGAGCGCCTAGGACCACGTAGGGCACCGGGCCTTCCACGAAATCCTGGACCAGATCCATCGTTATTATTCCCTCGTGGATTCCTGAAACAAAAAGAGACATCATACGGCATGATAAAAGGAAAGAATCATAAATATGAAATGCTCTAAAAGAGCAAAGAAAATATGACGAGTGAGTGGTCTAACGCACTATAGTACGACCAAAACATGTGTGTACAAACTTTGGCCGTTTATATATAGCAGATTGACCTTTGGAGTAACCTCCAACAATGTATATATTTTTATAATCGTCAGAAACTCAAGATGTCGGAAATCCGTAAAAATCCGGAATTCCCTGTTTCATTCACCGAAAATTTAAAACTTTCAGTTTTTCGCCTGGTTTTTATCGCAATCAAAATTTTGTTTCCACGATCAGGACTGCCGCGCGACCTTTCTTAGAAAAAAGGAAATAAAAAAGGAATTTTGCACCCGAAAAAAAGGAAATAAAAGGAATATGTCCGACAAAAAATAGGAAATAAAAGGAATTTTCAGAGATAAATTCATAACGTTACTGAGCAAAAAATTAAATTTTTTCCATTTTGAACAGCCACACAAGGTTTGTCACATTTACATACGTTTCTAAGCAAAGAGAATTTAACCAAAACGCCATTTAAAATGCAAATACGGACGCGTTTCAAGCTTCGTCTTCTTGATAACAGTAAACACGCAATATGAAATAGAAAATACGCGCCAAAGGGGGGAAATTTTTTGGTTTTGTACCCCCTTTGTATTTTTATCTTAATTTTTCCGACCCTCGAATCGCAAACAGGAAGGCGACCCTGTATCTGCACTTGGCTTAAGTTTTTTTATATAATTATTATCAAGCTTCGTAAAGATTTGAAGTTTTAAAGTTTAAATGGAGAAGACTGAGGATTTTAAAGTTTAACCTTGTACCCGGAAATAAGAAAGCAATTTGTAATACGAATGGAAATAGAATAAATAAAGTAGAAACTAACGCGTACAACCTGAATCCGAAGTGGAACCCTGTAAAACCTTTGGATAAAAGTTTGAGAAATTTTTCAACGTTATGGAAAAATCAGCAACTGAGACCTTAATTTTTTTGAAATTATGAATAATCTGTAACGGAAATCTTTTAAAAGATTTGAAATACGAACGCTTAGTTTGCAGTTAATCAGAATATATAGTAAGTTTAAAAAAGTTTAAAACATAATTGAGATGCAAAAATTCTGCAGGTGAAAATTAAAAATTCACATCGAAAAACGCGAAAATTTCTAAAACGAGAAGTACACAAATGGCGCAGGCTGAGACATGTTTAAAAACTGAGAAATAACAGCTCTGCAGGTGCGAAACATTTTTAAAATATAGATAGAAGAGTGATGCCGCCAGGCGTGAAAATTTTTTAAAATTGAGAGAAATAAAGATATACTAGGGGGAAAAATGCCCTCGACGGGCAACCAACTTGGTAGAATAGGGAAAGACTTGAATGTTAAATACACGGTGCATGGTTACAACTGAGATTCTGCTGAAGCGGAAAAATGCCGTTTCTCAGCGACTAAAATGACAGAAACCAGCTTTGTGCGCCGAATAGGGAATCTACTCGGCGACTAAAATGAAAGAAACCAGCTTTGTGCGCCGAATAGGGAATCTACTCGGCGACTAAAATGAAAGAAACCAGCTTTGTCGCCGAATAGGGAATTCCCTCCTTCCGCCCTATTCGCGCGAACTTATCGTCTTTCGGGAGGAAATATATAGGTAATGATTCTGTTGGGAACTGCCAACGTAAGCATTGCGCTCAATATGACATTTCCCGTACCGGTTGCGTGGTGACTAGGGGTGGGGCTAGATTAATTTCTTTTTGAGCTACCTGATCCGTAAATATTTTATGCATACAACCGCTAGCAGGACCAACAGAAAGCAACAATAAGTATATATGCAGTTTAAACAATTTGTGGTCGACAGTCCTTGTGCTAAAACATATACAATCAATCGCATTTCATTTTATAAATGTAATGTTTGATTGTATCAATTCTCGGCAAGATCAGCACAGAGCACACCTATCACAGGGGTCGCGGCAGCGACCCCTATAATATGTGTTATATATGCTCTCAATGTTTCTGATAGCACATCGAAGACATCGTATTTATGTCTGTGAAAACCTTGACTTACGTAAGTGCTTGATAAAACTGTTGTTTTGCATTCTGAAGTAATTCTGCCATTCTGAAGCTCTCTCATTATTCAGCAAAGCAACACATAACAGGCTTCAAAGTTCGCGCGAATAGGGCGGAAGGAGGGAATTCCCTATTCGGCGACAAAGCTGGTTTCTTTCATTTTAGTCGCCGAGTAGATTCCCTATTCGGCGCACAAAGCTGGTTTCTTTCATTTTAGTCGCCGAGTAGATTCCCTATTCGGCGCACAAAGCTGGTTTCTGTCATTTTAGTCGCTGAGAAACGGCATTTTTCCGCTTCAGCAGAATCTCAGTTGTAACCATGCACCGTGTATTTAACATTCAAGTCTTTCCCTATTCTACCAAGTTGGTTGCCCGTCGAGGGCATTTTACCCCTAGTTTCGCTTATTTTTCCGCTGCAGAGAAAATCATGTCAGAGAAGTTGCATATATACACAATGTAAGCAAAGCTAGCTACCGCAAACAGGCTGGATGAAAACGTTCTAGTTCAACTGAATGTATTTGCTGAAGCGGAAAAATGCCTGTTAATAGCCTTTTCAGAACTTTATACACGGTGCGTCATCTTAGGCTGGAAGGCCACTGTTCATGGCCTCTACAGAACATTATACACGGTGCGTCATCTTAGGCTGGAAGGCCACTGTTCATGGCCTCTACAGAACATTATACACGGAGCGTTATCTTAGGCTGGAAGGCCACTGTTCATGGCCTTTTCAGAACTTTTTACAAGGTGCGTTATCTTAGGCAGGAAGGCCACTGTTCATGGCCTTTTCAGAACTTTTTACACGGTGCGTTATCTTAGGCAGGAAGGCCACTGTTCATGGCCTTTTCATAACTTTTTACACGGTGCGTTATCTTAGGCAGGAAGGCTATTTTAAAAGCCATCCAGCACCGTAACCTTGGATATGCAGTTATATATACATGACAAAAGTTGCTCTGCTCCTTTAGGGCTTTCATTTAAAACCAAATTTGACAACTTTTGGAAATTTTGATTTTTGACCAATTAGGACCCCTTGCCAGGCCGCCACAGGTCGCTAGGGACCAGTTTGGAGGGGTCCTCCAATGAGATAAAATGTTCGCCTCACCAAGGGCTTTCATTTGATACCAAACTTGAAAACCTTTCAAAAAATTGATTTTGGACCGGTCCGGACCCTGGTCAGGGCGCCACAGGCCGCTGGGACCAGTTTGGAGGGGCCCTCCAATGAGATAAAATGTTCGCCTCACCAAGGGCTTTCATTTGATACCAAACTTGGCCACTTTTGGAAAAATCGATTTTTGACCATTTTGCGCCCGCCCCCGGCCGGGGGGGCACAGGCCGCTGGGTCCACTTTCGAGGGGTCCTCCAATGACAAAAAATGTTCGCCTCACCAGGGGCTTTCACTTGATACCAAACTTGGCCACTTTTGGAAAAACCGATTTTTGGCCATTTTGGACCGGTCCGGACCCTGGCCAGGGCGCCACAGGCCGCTGGGTCCACTTTAGAGGGGTCCTCCAATGACAAAAAATGTTCGCCTCACCAGGGGCTTTCATTTGATACCAAACTTGGCCACTTTTGCAAAAATCGATTTTCGACCATTTTGGACCGGTCCGGACCCTGGTCAGGGCGCCACAGGCCGCTGGGTCCACTTTAGAGGGGTCCTCCAATGACAAAAAATGTTCGCCTCACCAGGGGCTTTCATTTGATACCAAACTTGGCCACTTTTGGAAAAACCGATTTTTGGCCATTTTGGACCGGTCCGGACCCTGGCCAGGGCGCCACAGGCCGCTGGGTCCACTTTAGAGGGGTCCTCCAATGACAAAAAATGTTCGCCTCACCAAGGGCTTTCATTTGATACCAAACTTGGCCACTTTTGGAAAAACCGATTTTTGGCCATTTTGGGCCCGGTCCACGGTCCGGACCCCTGGCCAGGGCGCCACAGGGGTCCGGGCGAAACCTACTATAGCCTATGCTGTAGTGCTCCCGCACCCCACCCCAAACCCCAAATAAGAGAGACCTGCTCACTGTAGATATTTCTGTAGAAGAGGTTAAAGTTGGAGTTGCGACACGGTAGGGCCCACCACCATCAGGGTGCCCCCCAGCCACATGGATAGGTCCTAGAGCGAAACTAATGGGCCATTTAGATTCACCATATAGGGGTTCCTATTCGAATACGAAACCTCAGCCCAGCAGCTCTTATGTATAGGGCTGCCTACTCCGTAGGCCCAGACCCCCCTTTTACACGTTAACTACTGACCCCTGGCCAGGGCGCCACAGATGACCGACCAACACCAAACTCTCAAATGGAGACCTCCACCCTTGGGCCATGCCACATGAGCAATATGAGAGCCCAGCTTCGCTCGCTGCGATCTATTTCGAGGCTAGAATATTTTCGGACTTAGTTTTTTTCCGGGGGTCACTTGGGGGGTCCCCACCGGGGGGGTGGGGCCATCTGGGGGGGTCCGGGAACCGCGGAAAGTAATTTCCCCGGAATTGAGGAACTTTTTGTACAAAAAAAACCTAAAATAGTATGGCTCTGAAGGGTCTTCCGACCTGCACCCCTGGGGGGAAAAAACAAAAATGGAGAGAAACGCGACCTGCGCGGGGGGCCAATTTTCATATCTCAAGATCCACCCGGCCGATCCGGCTGAAATTTTCACAGCATGTACCCCTGCCCATAGGCTCTTCACACAAGAAGTTTCAGCCCGATCGGTCCACTCCTTCGCTGGCCCCAGGCCAAACAATGTCCAGATTATACACATTGCGTCAAATTTTCCCTATTCTAGTTGAGAGAAATAAAGATATATATCTGCAGGCGCGCAAATTTTTAAAACTTGAAATAGAGAGGCGCGGCAGGAACAAAAATTTTCCTATTTGTTATTTTATGCTTTGAAAATGGATCGCTTTTTGCCTTCTATTCAAAATTCCGTGTGGGGTAGAACTAAAAGAGAGGCCTCGGAACCCCAAAAACCCCTCCCCTGGGTGCGCCCATACCTTCAACTGCAACCTTGACTTCCAGAAATTTTTTTGGAAAACATGACTGTGACGTCTACGCATTTTGCCATACGTATATATTTAGTGCATTCTGCAAATACCCCCAAATAGTGCATTTTGCTCAAAAACTCTGCAGCAATCTATGTACACATTACGAAAATATGTGTGTTTAATGTTTCTCAAGATTATATAAACGTTCTATCGGGTACAAATTAATTTTTAACGTACTTGCAGGTTATGCTATTAAGTCATATAAAGTAAAAATGTAAGTAGACTTAGCTATTCTATAATAAAATTGAAAATTAAGTTAAACAATATTCCGGCGAAGCCGGAAAATTTTTGGAAATTACCACCGTAAGACTAAATTTTAGGCACATCTTTGTCGATTTTCAGAAAATTATTGGAATAAAGGAAATAAAAGGAATTTTTGCAGAAAAAAGAAAAACAAAGGACGACCTCGAAAAAAAGGAAAATAAAGGAAAAAAAGGAACCGCGACAGCCCTGCACGATCCATCAATCGAGCTGGTCCCGCTGCACATTTTTGCTCCTACAATGTTTTCACGAAAATGCACCCAATTTCCGGAATTCCGGGTTTTCAATATTTCCGGATTCAAAAATTTTGTCCAAAACCCTCAATATGGGTCTCATTCGAAAGCTCTTAATGAGCTGAACAACTTAGAACGAAATCTAGAAAATACACTCAATTCCCGGAATTCGCGAAAACCGGATTTTCCGGATTTTTAAATGTGTTCAGTTCCTCAAGAGCTTTCAAATGATACCCATATTGTGGGGTACAGGCGAAAATTTTTAAAACCCGGAAAATAGGGTTTACGCGAATTCCGAGAATTGGGTGCATAAAGATATATACATTGTTGGGGTTTACTCCAAAGTTTGATGTGATATAAATGGTCAAGATTTGCACACACATTTTTGTAAGAACTACGTATATATAGTAAGAATTTTCGACCTTGAAGTCGGAAGTTCGAACCCGGCGACTACAAAACTTTCTTGGCTCTACCCAACCCAATTATCCATCCTTAACTGGTCGGTAAATCGGTACCACCGCTGTCAGCAGGCAACAAGAGTCTGTGTACTGTAGGGCCCTCTTCCACGGATGCAGTAATCATTTGACATTTGACGGTCGACGTCGACCTAATTTAAAATTCGAATTCCAACAAATAACGCACAGTCCTGCTCCTGGCCTTTCTAATGCTACCAAATGCTGGTTGGCTTTGCCTAGTTACGAGATTTTTGTCAATTGTCTAAAAAACGTTAACCCCCTTATGAATCATCAGATCAGCGAAACCGCAAGAAAACATCACTCTCGTACCTAAGCGATTTTTGGGGCAACTTTTTAGCGGAAAGTGGTATGGGGATGAAACTTCGCACACAAACTAAATTCGACACGTAGAAATGTTTGCGAACATATATAATCAGTACACATGGGCGCACCCAAGGGAGGGGGGGGTTGAGGGGTTCCAACATCCCCCTTTTATCCGATTCCTCCTCGAATTTTAAAGAAGACAAACATTGAGCTATTTTCAGAGCATATATAAAACTAGAAATATATACGAAACTTTTCGTCGCCTGCGGCGCTTTTCCACCTTACTTTTAATAAAGTTCGTGCTTGCGACGCTATTTTGTTTCAACTTTTATAATGTTTTGCGCCTGCGGCACTTCTGTAGCTTAAGGTTTGTCATTCTTCGCGCCTGCGGCGTTTTTGCAGCTCACGTTTTTTATTTTTAGCGCCTGCGGCACCATTCTATATAGATTTTTAAACATTTTCGCGCCGGCCGCGCTTTTCTATGTCAGGTTTTTTAGTTTGTAGCGTCTGCGGAGTTTTTATTCAAATCTTTCCATTCCTATTACAAATTTTCCATAATGTCAAAAAATTTCTCAACAATTATTAAATTCACTTTAAAAGTTTCCATTACGGATTTTTTCATAATATCAAAAATATCTCAACTTCTGACCACCCGAGTGGTTGCGGACTATTCGCAAATTTCGTAACTTGTGTTGCATCCATACCCCCCCTAGAGCGTTTGGCGGAAGCAAAAAAGTTATCGACTCGACCCCCTCCCTTTTTCAAAATCCTGGGTGCGCCCCTGTCTGTAAAGGATCTAAGCAGCCTTGTTTTGCTCTGTCATTTGACCTTCTTAAGCACTCATATTATATATGAGCCGCGGTCGGTACCTCGACGTCTTGCGTACCTTCCACGATAGTTCCCGCTTCCACGACGTCCACCGCCGAAACTTCTACCATCCATCAAGCCACGCATTAACTAATAAGAGTAATGAAATCTTACTCCTAAAATTATAGATCAAGCCAACTGTCAGACAAAATTAATGCGTGGACCTGAGTTTCCACTGGGGCAGGGTATTTTTTCAGAATTTCACCTGTGCTTTTTAATGTTTTTTTAAGAAAATGTGTTTTGTAAAAATCAGGGTATTTTTTACAGTGGGGGGGCGTCCCCCCGTAATTGACCTTCCCCCCCCCCGAAATTGACCTTCCCCCCCCCGAAAATGCCTTCCCCTCCGAAATCGCCCCCTCCCGGGATTTTTGCTTCCCCCCCCCGGGATTTTTTGGAGGCCCAAATTTTTGCCAAAAATAGGCCAATTTTCAAAAATTTTACGGCTTCGCCGGAGATTTTTTCGTAAAAATAGCTATTTTTAGCTTAAATCCTGGCATTTTTTAGAACTGTTTGCGTTTCACCATGCAAAATGCGCCAAAAAATACCATTTTTTGGCTCATTTTTGCAAAAAATTCTTCCCCCCCCCCGGGAAGCCCCCCCCCCGGAAAAAAATCCCTAAAAAATACCCTGAAAATACAGTACATTTCATGAAATCCAGGACTGGTGGCTTAATTTCCAAATTGGCGAAATATCGCGAAGTGACGGCAATTTTCGCCAAAATTGGCGAAAAGACTTGTTTAATTGGCGACAATTCTTGTTTTTTCGCCAACTTTGTCCGAAGTTTTCGCCAACTTTGGCGAAAATCGCTAATACTTCGCGACATTTTGCTGTTTTCGCCAATTTGGAAATTACGCCACCAGTCATGGATTTCATGAAATGTACTGTATGTGTTTTTCCTGAAATCTCACGTTTCGCAATATTAACGTTTCTAACTGTTTTTACAGCATCTATAATTATATATATTTAGCATTTTTCGCGTGTTACAGAAGAAAAAGAGCTGCTTCCTTAGTCTTTATAAACAATATTTTAATGCACTGAACGTTAAAGGTCTGTGCCGAAGACGTCATTTTGCGCTAGAGCGGGGAGCTGGTGGGCGAAACCCCCCAAGACGTTGAGACTTTAAAAATTGCGAAAATTTTGGTCAGAAAACCATAAAAACTTTTACTTTTCGACAGTAAGTTTTATTATTGCCATTTACAGAATTGGCCTAATGGCAGTGTTGCTTAGAATAATGACGGTTTCACCGACTATATATGCTCAAACTATGCTAAGACGACAGCAAACAGAAGTAAAATATAGATGACAGACTATATATATCTTTACGCCAAAGGCGCAAAATTTTTCGGAAAAAACTTAAAATTATGCTACAACGAATAAAAATGGGCTTCTCAGGTGAAAATTGAGTATATACGTATGCATTTAGTGTGTTTTTGAAAAAGTGCTCGAAAACACAATATATAACAAGTAACAAAAATGCTCCGCACAAAAGAGGATAATATGTGTGTGTTGGCTGTGTCTATATATACATATCCTTAATTCCGGTTGAAGAAGTAAAGACAACAGTTTCATAGGCACGTGACGTTATTTGGCACAGCAAGTTTGGGTGGGTGGCTCCATGACAAGTTGTTCCGTTCGCTTAGGACTTTCATTTGACACAAATTTGAACCACTTTTAAGAAATTCCATTTTTGACCTATATATAAAATCGCCTAAGTCCCCACCCCAGCACTCTACAGCCATTTTGGGTACGCAGTTCTATGACAAAAGTTGCTCAGCTCGCTTAGGGCTTTCATTTGGTACCAAATTTTACCACTTTTGAAAAATTTCATTTTTGACCGAAAATCGCCTAAGTCCCCACCCCACCCCACCACAGCACTCTACAGCCACTTTGAGCATGCAATTCTATGACAAAAGTTGCTCAGCTCACTTAGGGCTTTCATTTGGTACCAAATTTGACCACTTTTGAAAAATTTCATTTTTGACCGAAAATCGCCTAAGTCCCCACCCCACCCCACCACAGCACTTTACAGCCGCTTTGGGTACGCAGTTCTATGACAAAAGTTGCTCAGCTCACTTAGAGCTTTCATTTGATACCAAATTTGACCAGTTTTGAAAAATTTTATTTTCGACCACTTGACCCCCCCCCCACCCGACTGACCCTCCCGATGGCAAAGTGGAACCAGCACAGCAAAATAGGTACGTCGGACGGCAAAACGGATACCGGGAATGAGCTGGGCGCACCAGAAAACCCCTATAGACAAAGTTTTGAGAGGCCAGGTAAGGCCTACTATGGACCTCCAGGAAGCGGTTTCCGACTTGACCCTCCCGACGGCAAAGTGGAACCAGCCCAGCAAAATAGGTGCGTCGGACGGCAAAACGGATACCGGGAATGAGCTGGGCGCACCAGAAAACCCCTATGGACAAAGTTTTGAGAGGCCAGGTAGAGCCTAGTATGGACCTCCAGGAAGCGGTTGCCGCCATGACCCTCCAGACGGCAAAGTGGAACCAGCACAGCAAGATGGATAAGTCCTATGGTAAAAAGGACACCGGGAATGAGCTGGGCGCACCAGAAAACACCTATAGACAAAGTTTTGAGAGGCCAGGTAAGGCCTACTATGGACCTCCAGGAAGCGGTTTCCGACTTGACCCTCCCGACGGCAAAGTGGAACCAGCCCAGCAAAATAGGTGCGTCGGACGGCAAAACGGATACCGGGAATGAGCTGGGCGCACCAGAAAACCCCTATGGACAAAGTTTTGAGAGGCCAGGTAGAGCCTAGTATGGACCTCCAGGAAGCGGTTGCCGCCATGACCCTCCAGACGGCAAAGTGGAACCAGCACAGCAAGATGGATGAGTCCTACGGCAAAAAGGACACCGGGAATGAGCTGGGCGCACCAGAAAACCCCTATAGACAAAGTTTTGAGAGGCCAGGTAAAGCCTACTATGGACCTCCAAGAAGCGGTTTCCGACTTGACCCTCCCGACGGCAAAGTGGAACCAGCCCAGCAAGATGGGTGGGTCTGACGGTAAAACTGACTGCGGGAATCGATTCTCCGTGCCAGAAAACCATTGTATGGAAGATTTGAGCTTTCAAAGTTGAATAGATAGCGAGAAATTTCGATTTTTCATTTTTCGAATTTTCGCCATTTTTGACGGGCCACTGTGGTCGCTAGGGAAGTGATAGAGAAACGCAACCTGGACCGTTAGTTAGTTCAATATATGTAATTTTTGAATATAAAAAGAAATCAGCTCCAGCTCGTAACGTTCGACCTGAGCGACGACCACAAAAATGGTCACTTTTCGCTATGAGCCGACTTTGCGGCGCTGTGGCGCAGCTGCGGCGCAAAAAAAGTTGTGATTCTTAAATTCTTTAGAGGGTACTACTAGACCCCATAGCCCTTTAGGTTGGCCCACCGCTGCAGATCACGTGAAAGCGGCGAACATTATGTACAATACAACCATCAAATAGGAGAAACCGGAAAAAAAAACATCGCCGCCATAACCGGTCCGGGGTGCAACTTTTTAACGGTAAGTGATACGGGGCTGAAACTTCACAGACATACTAAACTCGATGTGCTCTACAATTTGCGCATGAAATCTGCGCAGGATCTGCGCAGGATTTTGCGCAGCTTCTGCGCAGCTTATTTTACACTGTCTCCAGCCACTTTTCACACATATTATAGGGGGCCGCTGCCGCGACCCCTATGATACGCAAAAAATACAGTGCAGGGTTGGGCATTGGAAAGAGGTCCCGGAAAAAAGGTTTTTTTCCGGGGGGTCGGAAAAAAACGGAAAAAAGTCGGCAAAATTCAAGCATTCTGGGAAGTTTTAGAAGTGTTCAAATGAAAAATTTTAGTGATTTTTCTCAAATTTTGTTCATTTTTTCCAAATTATTAGCTTTTTTAAAGCCCAAACTTATTTTGAAGATTTCTTATTTTTCCATAAAGTGCTCAGCTTTTTGAAATATAATTGTCAGTTCAACGAAAAACTCATTATTTTTAAAATTAAAGGTTAATTTAAACATTTCAGCCAACAGCTATGCTCTTACAACAGACCACTGTGTTCTTTGTTGAAGCAACACTGAAGTGAAGCGCCCTTCTTGCTTTTGCCCGCAAGGACAAAACATGCCTGGTGGCGTGGCACACCTTTTGTAAATGGAAACTGTTGTGAAAAAATAAATAATTATGCACACGAAAAATTATTTGAAAGTTCTCACTGCTTCCAGAAACTAGGGTAACTGGGATTTGCGCCCATCATAGTCCGTTGAAACTTGGTTTGGACAAACTTTTTCCCAATTGCTTAGTTTGGATACGTCTAAAAGCTTATAAAAGTGTTCAAATGGCGTTTACATGACAGGCTACAAATGTTATAGAAACAAATATTGAGAAGCTCTGATATGATATGATTAGAGCGCGGAAAAAAGTCGGAAAAAAACCGGAAAAACCGGACAAAAGTACTTTTTTCAGCTCGACTTTTTTTCCGGAAAAAACCAACACAGTGCACTGGGATCAACTAAATGGGGGGGGGGGAAAAAATTTTTATATAGTTTGTACCACATGTGGCCACTGCTTGTTTCCCAAATGGAATACCTGGCTTTGTCCCGCCGGCAGACAGGCGTAGGCCGAGGGGGAGGTGTGCGCCAGTGTGCGCCAAACATGGCCACGAGTTGTCCAGAAGGACCTCCAGAGACTGTCAAGAACCTACGGTCAACTCTGGCACAACGATTGGATTGGAATCTGCAGAATCATTGCTGCCGACGCCGACAGAACACAGTGGCGTTTGGTTGTCGATGAAACTTTGGGATAGCTGGATACCAGCGATGCATCGGACACGAGACACGATGTTGCTGCCTAAGCAAGATGGGCAAAGAGTGGTGGGTGCCCTGTCCCCCACCCTTCGGTATGCGCGAGATTTTAATTTCTGGACACAATGTTCATATCATTAATTAGCTAGACAAAAATAAAACAAAATTTAAGAGCCGACCCTAAAAACCTGTTTTTAGCAGTTTCTAGGCATTTACCGTAATTTCAAAAAGTGCTTATATATATACGTCAGGTCTAATTATTGCACATTTTATCAATGCCTATTAGCTGGTGTTCATTGCCTTAAGCTAGAGATTCGGCCAGTGAACCATTTTGGCAAAAATTCGATTATACGTATATATATTTTGCTTTGAAAATCGATGGATCAAAAAGTACTCCACGGATTCCGGAGATTTTTGACAGAGTGGAAATTCGAACTTCTGCGGAGAGAAGGTTTTTTCCTTGGTTTCGGCTAAAAGGTTTCGAGTAGCAAGACAACTCAATACGAATTCACGAAGTTTTTTCGCAGGAGCCGCAGCAGCACTAGGAGCCATTGAGTGAAATCCAAAAAATTGTCCCCCGACCCATGTCCTTGCTATCATGGTAACAAACGAATTTTTGGCCGATTTTGCAGTTTTGAGATTCGGCCGCCGGATCACCCCCTCCCCAAAACTTCCCCTCCTGCACATGTGGCGACCCCTCCATTTGGGGGAGGGGTCCCCCCCATCTCCCCCAACACACCTATGCAAACTCCATTTTTCCGTACCCGATCCACCCCACTCAAAACCGGCTGCTCTCCCTTTTTTTGGGGGCCCCCTCTGGAGACCCTCCCAACCTCCCCCCCCCCCCAACCCTCCCCCAAAAAAGTTTCTATTTGTATGCCAAAAATCGCATTTTCAGCCGTTTCTAATGTCAAAAACAGTCAACCATGAAGTAATATTATCACTAGGCAGTGGTTTTAAACTCGCAAACTTGATTGCCAACATGTTTCGAAGTCCAAAATAAGGTCAATATTGAGTCAGAAAGTCCATAATATAGTTAAAAACGGGTATTTCTCACAATAATAAACGCTTTCAGCTAAACATTTGGAATTTTTAGAAAATATTTGGAAAATTTACCCTAATAGTACGCAAACTTTGGCCAAATTTCACGGCCTCGGCACGCCAACTCCCCCCCAACCCGAGGGTTGAGCTCGGTTTGGAGGGAGTTCAGGTCTTGCATGGGAGGTGGTCTGGCTAAAAGAGGGGAGGGGGTCGAAAAAAGTCTATTTGGGAGGAGAACATTTTCGAGGCGATGGTCGGCGAAATATCCATTTTTCAGTCAAAAACCGAAAACTCTTCTCAATTTTCAGCTACCTTTATGGATTGTTAGCGTAATTAAGTGAATTTTAGCAATTTTCCGCTAATTTTTCGGAATTTTTTTGTGAAATTTTCAAATTTTAGGTAAGGAGTTTGAAAACTTCCAGGTGGGGAGTCGTCAAAAACCGATTTGGGGGCTGGAAATTTAGTGGTCGACCCCCGATGTTAGAGAGG
Source organism: Trissonchulus latispiculum (assembly GCA_030248195.1). Lineage (NCBI taxonomy): Eukaryota > Metazoa > Nematoda > Enoplea > Enoplida > Ironidae > Trissonchulus > Trissonchulus latispiculum. The sequence goes on along the minus strand of JASAND010027428.1, from coordinate 4,800 downwards.
CATATACGTATACCCCTCCAACCAAGCCCCAGAATTTGGACCTAAGAAATTTCAAAAAATGGCCAAAATGCAAAATTTTCTGTATTGAACAATAACGATAAAAATTTTGGGGGGCCCCCTCTGGAGAACACACAACCCCCAGGAACCGCCGCCCCCCAACCTTCCCCCAAAAAATTTTCTATTTTATGCCAAAAATTGCCTTTTCAACCGTTGCCAATGCCAAAAAATCTAACAATAAAGTCATTTTAACTTGCCTTCTTGCGGGTACTGGAGGTACTGGAGGATGACGCTGCCATGCTAATTCTGAGGAAGGACCGGCAGGACAGTGCAAACTCAGTCGCTGTGCATTCATCCATTAGGCTATGTCATTGAGCACCACACTTGGAGCCCGTATCATCACTGTGGTGCAAAGACTGTCATGCCGTTGTTTTTGCGTTGAAGACTTGTGTTGTGTGCTGCTCCTCGGGCTAGCCGCCACATATGGCAACGCCGATGCCGACGGAGCATGTTTCGTAAAGAAGGATGAGGCATCAGCATCATCATCATCATCGGTGTGGCCTGGCGGAGCGAATCCATATAGCCGGACTAGACGTCCGGTACCCCTAGGAAGTCCACAACTCCCCCTTGGGGATTCCCAGAGGACAGCCAATCCATCGCTGCAGTCAGGTGGAGCCTCCGGGGATTATCTTTAGCAGGGCACTCCAGGAGAAGATGTTCCAAAGTTTCCTCATCCTGGTGACAGTCTGGGCAGAGGGGGATGGGTAGAGGGTGGGATTGACCTGGTGTCGGTACTGCGCCAGCAGCAGACACTTCCCAGATCGCAGTCGGGATAGCATAGTTCGTTCCGATTTCAGAGACCAGCTTCTGATTTAGCCGGAACTGGGCCCTTATCCCGGTAGATGGATTTGGAGGCGTGCATGGAAAAGACCTGAGTACCACTCCGACATTTTCACTTTCAATGGATACCGGGCCATAGCGGTCTGGTAGGAAATGAATCTACGGATACATTGGTGAAAAACGGTAGCCCAAATTGACTACAATACGGCGAAAGCCGTCATTGAAAGAAGCACTGTCCAGACCTGGAAACAATCGACTAATAACAGTGTTGACTCCAACCTTAACTCTATCGCTAAGAGGGACCTTGAAAAGGGTCTCAGTAAATTTGAACGGAGGACCCTGGCTCAGCTGCGGAGTAAGGGACATTGCCCACTGCTTGCGTCATACCGTTCACGGTTCCAGCTGGATGGCCGTGGTCCTCTCTGCAGAAGGTGCGGAGAGGAGGAAGAAACAGTTGACCACCTACTGATAAAATGCCCGGCGCTGACGGTCCAACGAACCTCCAGTCCTTGGTTTAACTACGGGAATCGAAGCTCTGGCGGAGGTACCTGACAGGTGGTCCTTTTCCTCAGGAGATTGGCTTCTTTGGAGGCCAACGAATGTGATGGGACGACCATCATTGCCCGAAGAAAACAACAACAACAACAACTCCGACATAGTTTTCCTCCTGGTAACAGCCACAGCTGTGTCGTAGTCGACAGGAACCGTTTCCTGCCGCATCCGGACACCGTTGCGGGCTATATGGTCAGCTCGCTCATTGCCGGAGATGCCACAGTGGCTGGGCACCCAGACTATAGAGAAGTTGATCCCAAATGACGACGGGGCTGCAGATGTTTTGTTCAGGCATACCGCAGGGGACACGGGTTCTTCAGCAGCGATCTGTTTCTTCTCTACATGATCACAGCATCCCGGTGTATATACACGTAAATTGTTACTCCCGTAAATTATTACTCCCCAGTATTAACTTCCTAGGAAATTGTTACTCCCCAGTAAAGATATCCGAGTATACTTTTACTCCCCCAGTAATAATTTCCTAGGAAATCTTTTACTCCCCTTAGGAAATTTTCTTTCCCCTTAAAACAGTAAAGGATATGAATCCTTTTTAACTTTTTTTATGCCGCTGTAGACTTTAAATATATTTACAATGACTTGACCCATGACAAATTCTATGTACATGTCAAAAATTACTGGGCGCGGAGGAATCTTAGCCTATGTATCTTTTTTGCACTTTTGCTATTATTGCAAATTATAAGCATTGATTACTTTATCTTGTAAATTATTTAACACATAACTGTCAATAGATCTGTCTGAATTTACAAAAGAGTGGCTTATTTGTGTCTCAGCTGATTGGCAGATTTCGTCAGTATGAAATAGATTAGAACTACCGTATTCTCTGGCTGAGTTATCTCACAACTGGAGATGCTTTAGCTTTTTTTATTTATGAAAATGGATGAAACTTTCCAAATATACGTACTATTTTGGTGCTCTTCAACATTCTGGGACCAGTCACGCATTTTTAGGTGGAATGAAAAGAAATTTTTGGTTTTTGCCATAATTCTCCCAGTACCTAGTCGATACACCGGATTGGTTGTTATGGCTGAAAGAGGGCATCGAAATGATCATTTCTGCTTTTACAACCTTTCACCTATCTCTAGTGGTTTATTTCAGTATAAGTCAAAAACGAATCGGAGGTCCAAAATGTCCAAAACTATTTTGGCAAAACTGCGATTATGCTTTAAACAATTTTTACTAATAACACTAATTTTTACTAAAAAAATTTTTTGGAAGACCTGATTTAATATTTTGCTAGATTGCTATAATTTTTACAGCAGCTTTGAATATAAATTTTAACAAATTTGTTTAATGTTAGCATTTTAGAAACAAAGTGTACATCGGATATATTGGAGACTTTATAGTTTCGTCCTACTTGTAGAAGAATCTTAATAACGGCTAGCGTAATTTATCACTTTAAGTCGATCCTAAAATTCATAAAGCCATTGACCACTGACCTTCTGATAGATAAGGTTGATGAAACTGTGCCTGTCCACGGCACAGTTTCATCAACCAAGGTCGTAGCAGTATTACTGGGGAGGAAAAATTCCCGGGGAAATTATTACTGGGGGAGTAATAATTTCCTAGAGGGAGTACAATATCTTAGGAAATTATTACTGAAGAGTGATAATTTACGGGGAGTAATAATTTACTGTTACACCGGCCCGGGTTCGTCCGGCTGACTGCGGCATACTCCGTAGCAAAAGTTCTGCTTTTGCGGCATCCGTGAGCAGATGCCTTCCGGATTTGATGATGGCGCCACTGGAGTCATTGGAGCATTTTCCATCAATACTTCGAATCGTCCTCATTACCTTGGCCGGATCTGCCCGTAGGTTCAGTGCGGATGCAAAATTCCTCCAGTCCTCGCGTTTGGCAGCGACGATCATCTCCCGCAGCTTCCGGGTCTCAACAGTCCATTGCCGTTTCGCCTGGTCATCGTTGTTTGCCTGCTTTCGCAGGTTCCTGCACAGCCTTGCCTGGTCGCTGAGTTCAGGGCACCAGAACGCTTTGGCGTCCTTCCAGTGGTTTTTCGGAATTGCAGCCTTCGCGGCTACTTGGAAGGATGCTGAGATGGCGGACGTCATGTTGTGTGCATTTTGTTCTTCTTCAGGCGGTAGGCGACGGGACAGCTGGTCGTCCAGGATTTTCCGGAATTTAGCCCAGCCAGCTTTTCTGAAGTTGTAGCGCATGGGCTTCTTCTGATTTCTGTGGCTGGTGACGCAGTTCAGGCGTAGGCGGATGGGCATATGGTCGGAGACTGTATCTTCTAGCAGTGACCATACAAACTTCCCATCCCATCTGTTCCCCAGAACTGTCAGGTCTGGCACCGACTGGGCTGTAGCTTTAGTTGAGATTCCAGAGTTGGCGACCACCAAATTGTTTGCAGTGATTCAGTCCTCCAGATCCTCGCCTATGCTGTTGGCCGGTTGCAATGGATCCCACAGTACGCTATGGGCATTGAAGTCGCCCAAGAGGATAGTGTTGCTGGTGCTGGGGAGGGGTCCAGGGTCGAAGGACTGGGGACGCTGGTCGTCCGCGGTACAGATGATCGGAGGTACGTACACGGAGGTGACTGGTATAAGGTTCCCTTTACTTGAAGTCGCACCGCAACGGCGTCAGTGGAGTCGTCCGAGGTCGCAGTCAGTGAAGTGTCGATACATAGATAGTCGATACCCTTCCGCACGAGCAGGGTGGTTCCGCTCCCGACGGGCTTTTGGGTAGTCAGTCGCCGGTCCCGTTTCCTGTAGCAGTTTTCTTCGATGAAGTCCGGGAGTCGCAACTGGTCTCCCTGTGCTAACCAGGTTTCCTGGATAGCGGCAACATCGATCTGTTCTTCCTCCAGGATTTTCCGGCCAGATGGCCTCAATGGCCACAATTTTTTTAGGCGATCGGCTCCTAAAATTTAAGCCATGGCCTCAGCTATGACCTAAATAAAAACCCCAACTATCGACAACCCCACACCCCGACCCCCCCCCCAGCATAGTTTCACCGGGGGGGGGGGGGGGGTAGGCCCGCCCCCAAAATTTTATACCAAGTTTACCCCCTATATTTTTAACTTTCCCTCCCCTCACTTGTGGTTACCCTCCCGAACTCTCCCCAGCAATTTTTAGGGCCAACACGTCATCTATATTTTGAGCAAAACGGCCAGTTTTGAAAAATTTTCCTCAATTTTGGGCTTACGGAGAATCGCTTGAAACCAGTGTAGAAGCGCCTAAAACGATAAAAACAAGTCCTGGTCTGACGAAAAAAAAGCGTTAAAATACAGAAAAATTTGCGTTTTGATGCCAATTTTTGAACTTCACGAATCCTCGAGGTCCGAATTTTTTGGGGGGGGGGGGTTCGGTTCGGACTTCGGGGGGGGGGGTATTCGCCATCACATTTCGGCATTCAAACGCCAAATTGTCAAAGCTT